>WBMY01010750.1:32538-79000 GCA_013397315.1 Donacobius atricapilla | reverse complement strand
GGGGCCACCGCCGAGGCCGGCCATGCAGATACAGGGGGCGGGACGCGGGCGCCGGGACTCGGAGCCCCGGAAGCGCGGAGAAACCCCGTATAAAAACTACTGGGGACCTTTCCCGGTCAGAACTACGAAAGCTGCGGAGCCAGCGGCAGCCTGCGGCGGCAGCGAGCGGGGCGGCCTCTTGGGCGGTGCGGGGCGGCCTCTGCCCCGGCGGGAGCGCGGAGAGCGGCGCAGGCAGCGGCGCTGCAGGTCGGGCACCTTCCCTTATCCTGCAGCACCACCTGGCTCCGGGGGACTTTTTCTCCCCCTCAGCCCCCATTTCACTTATTTATTTTTTAAATCTAATCACTAGGTGCGTTCCCCCGCTTCCCCACTGGGAGGGACAGCGGCAGGGGAGCGGAGCTCGGGCGCCGGGTGCTCGCAGCTGCTGACCGCTGGCTTTTCCTCCTCTTTTGCCAGGCGCGGAGAGAGAGAGGCCCCGGGGGGCCGGCGGGGAGCCGGAGCCGTGCCTGGATCCAGCCCGGGGAGGCGGCGGCCGCTCACCATGGCAGACGGTGAGAAGGCCGGCGGGAGTTCCGCGGACGGCGGCGAGAGCGCGCAGTGCAATGTGCTGAGCTGGGAGCAAGTGCAGCGTCTTGACCGCATCCTCAGCGAAACCATCCCCATCCACGGCCGCGGTAACTTCCCCACGCTGGCCGTGCAGCCTCGCCAGATCGTCAAGGTGGTGCGGAGCCGGCTGGAAGAGAAGGGCATCGGCCTGCGGGACGTGCGGCTGAACGGCTCGGCCGCCAGCCACGTCCTCCACCAGGACAGCGGCCTGGGCTACAAGGACTTGGACCTCATCTTCTGCGCCGACCTCAAAGGAGAAGCCGAATTTCAGACTGTGAAGGACGTGGTCTTGGACTGCCTCTTGGATTTCTTACCCGAGGGGGTGAATAAGGAGAAGATCACGCCTCTCACACTCAAGGTAAACCTGCCCTGTGCCCAGACGGCCGGAGCGGGCAGGTGTGAGCGCCTGCCCGCGGGGAGTGGGCGCCTTCCCCCTGGGGGTGCAGTGGTGCGCTCAGGGACGCAGCTCCCCCCACACCCCCGCCACCCGCGGGAACCCCGAGCTATTTACTCACCCCACGCTTAAACCCGAGGAGGAGTTTTTAGTGAAGCGCCCTGGCCGGGGCTCTTCAGGATTAATTAGCTTTTTCTCTCTCCCGGTTAATTTGCTGGGAGCGTTGTTTTACCTGGGGCGTGTGCCAGGCGCTGCACATCTCTCTCTCAGCTCTCGGCTCGGCGGCAGCTCGGTGTGCCGGCCTCGGTTCCCGCGTGCACCGGGAGCGTAGATGGATTTAACATCTGCAAGAAGGAAACCCCGTCTGCAAGGCACGCTTCCAGGTGTGCTAAGTGCCCCAGTGGGGAGGCATATTCCCTCTTCTAGAAGATACTTCGCTTGAGTTGATAAGGCTGAATCCGAATACTTTCATATTTTTAGAGGGGTTTTTTGTTGGTTTTTTATGGTGGTTTTTTTTTGTTGTTGTTGTTTTTTTGCTTTTTTTTTTTTAATATGGGACAGATTTATGGAACCTGCATTGGTAGGATTGAGGGGAATGAGCATTTGCTAACTTGTTTTTTGGGAAGTAGAGAGACAAGTGAAAACCAATAGGATTTTTTATCAGATTGTAGTAGTGACCTTCTGTGTGTGGGTGTAGGCATATTTGGCAGGTGTGCCATGGACTTAGTCTGTAGATGCATTTAGAAGTGACTGAACAAAGTAGTGTTGCTCTATGCTTGCCTGGCATGACACAGTCCCAGCAGAGCACTCTTCCCTGTCATACCCTGGCAGTGACAGCATTTTGAGCTCTCACATTAAGTGCTTATTCTCTGGTTTGTTATCTGCAGGCTCCATGAAATCTTTTATGAAATGCAAGTATTGGGGGGCAGGGGGGGTGCTTGGGATTGGTGAGCAGATGCAGTGAAGCAGAAATTTCTAGGGTCCTTTTCTTGATTTTCTCTTTTTGTCTTTCTGATTATAGGAGGCTTATGTGCAGAAAATGGTAAAAGTATGCAATGATTCAGACCGATGGAGTCTTATCTCCCTGTCCAACAACAGTGGCAAAAATGTGGAGCTGAAATTTGTGGACTCTCTTAGGCGGCAGTTTGAATTCAGTGTCGATTCCTTTCAAATCAAGCTGGACTCCCTGCTGCTTTTTTATGAGTGCTCAGAGAATCCAATGACTGAAACTTTTCACCCAACTATCATTGGCGAGAGCGTTTATGGGGATTTCCAGGAAGCCTTTGATCACCTCTGCAACAAGATAATTGCCACCAGAAACCCAGAAGAAATCAGAGGAGGTGGTCTTCTGAAGTACTGCAACCTTTTGGTAAGGGGCTTTAGGGCAGCCTCTGAATCTGAGATTAAATCCCTGCAGAGATACATGTGTTCAAGGTTTTTCATTGACTTCTCAGACATTGGCGAACAGCAGAGAAAGCTGGAGTCCTACTTGCAGAACCACTTCGTGGGATTAGAAGACCGCAAGTATGACTATCTCATGACCCTTCATGGTGTGGTGAATGAGAGCACAGTGTGCCTGATGGGACATGAGAGGAGACAGACTCTGAATCTGATCACCATGCTGGCCATCCGGGTCCTAGCCGAGCAAAATATCATCCCCAACGTGGCCAATGTCACCTGCTATTACCAGCCAGCCCCCTACGTAGCAGATGCCAACTTCAGCAATTACTATATTGCCCAGGTTCAGACGGTGTTCCCTTGCCAGCAGCACACATACTCTACTTGGCTGCCCTGTAATTAAGAACCGAAATTAGTAGACCCCGTGGGGAGAACTTTTTCTAAGATGTGGGAAGGGGCGACGGGTCCCTCTGAAATGGGGAGTTTTGTGCAATGATGATCTGCTCTAGTTTTCAAGCTTGAGACAAGCTTGTGGTTCTTCTAATAATTAGTGGGAGCATGATCAAGAAAGAACCCCAAAATAATTGGATTGTACCCTAGAGCACAAGAGGCCTGTCATTAAAAGCAACCAGCTTCTCCTGAAATAAGTGAGGGAGGAATGCTTGATGACAATATGGGTTGGCAATATCTGCTCCCATAGCTTTGGCATAGAGAAGGTGGGAAAGCCTTATTTTCTTTTATTTTTATTCTTACTCTAGATTGGGATCTGTAAAAGGGAGAATATGAAAGAAACAAAACAAAAAAAAACAACAAAAGAAAAAACTTCACAAAAAACAGTTCTATATATATTCAGGAGTTAAAAGTTAGAGGCATAAAGCAGAGATAAGCTGAATAAAGTTGTATATTGGAATTACTGCATTTGGGGCTTGCAGCAAGTGCCGTCTATGGATTGACCGTGTAGAATGTATAGCTTGCTTGACTAGAATGCTTTACCAGAAACAGCTTGCTCCAAATGTACAGTAGTGGATTGGTACAGTTATAAAAACAGAAACACGTATGATGACAAAGTCCATTATTTCCAGCTGTGTGCATGCCTCACATTTTAAAAATGTGAGAATGCTGGAAAACCAGCTGTGGCAAGAAGTATATACTTAAGGACCAAAGATTTCACAAAAAAGTTATCCAAGCAAAGAAAATACAGTAGAGTATATATATATATATATAAATATATATATATGTAAAAGGAGATGTTCCTATATTTGTACACACCAATAGTAATCAAAAGTGCCTGATGCCTTCATAAAATTTGAAGTGAGAAAAAAATATATAGTTTTGTGGTTTAACCATGCATTTTGTTTTATCAGGGACACAAGGATAAAAAAAAGCAAACCAACCCATAAGCTTGTGAATAAGTGGTGGAGGAAATACCCTATTTTTTTTCTTGGCAAATACCTGTATAGAGTTAATGTTTTGTTGGTGTGCTATTATCCTAGGTACGTGTGTGTGTGTGTGTGTGTGTGTATATATGTTTGTGTGTGTATATATGTACATGTTATTTGGTGTATATCTATATATATACACACACAATATATATATTAATGTGGTCTAGGAAAATGTAGCAATTAAGGAATGTTTAAATAAAGTACTACTCGTTTTCCAGTTTGCAACAGGATTTCATAGGACAGTGGGCACCTTGCAGTGAAATTTTAACCCACACCTGAGAAATTTGGAGTAAGTGAACCAGTCAAGATTAAGGTGGGATTCAGTTAATGTCTTTGGTTGACAGAACAAGGATTACAGTAATTCAGTGGGTTGCTTGTGAGCCATAATAATTCCACAGATGGAGAAACATATGACTAGCTGATTTTTTAAACTGTTTTGTACTGTAATGCCATTTTGACATTTAACCCACTAATGTTGTGACTGCATACCTCCATGATGTGTAATTTCAGTGGAACGTGGATCAAAGATAGGTTTATTTAAACCCCCTGACAGCTAAAGAATATTGTATTAGTTGGTAATTTGAACACTAATTGTTAATATTTAAAGGAGTATTTTTGATAGAATGCATTATGCATTCCAGGACCACTAGAATTTAGTAAATGTGAAATGAACCCTTTTAAAGAGTGTTGCACGATTGCTTAAAATTATATTTTATATATATATTATATATATATATATTTTTATGCAAATATTAAACATCTTTGATCTGGTTGTCACACTGCATTTACAATTTTAGTACTGTACTTTATTTAAATGGAATCACTTTACATTGGAACAATAGCTATTCACTTTCATTTCCTCTCCTGAAAGACCAGCAGGGGGGAAAAAATCAACCTCTACTGCTGTTTTCACTTCAGTGCCATCTCTGAAGGTGTTAAATTCTTTGTTGTGCTTTGAAAACCTAATGACTAAGTGACACTTGACTCTGATATTTTGCTTTTTCTTTCTGAGGGGGAAAAAAAAAAAAGGGAATTCAGGCTTTTGAAGGAAATCCGTCTGTGCCCTTCCTGGTCACAGGTACGGTCTGGTGCAGGAGTCAGGGGCAGAGAGAGGGAGAGGACTCGTGTCCTGGCAGTGTATTTTCCCTATGGAACGAGTAAGGTACATCTATTTTTGTCACGCTTTGTACTTTTCACTCTGCAGGCACTTTAATAGGAACCCGATTTGTTTACTGCAGCACCTTCCCTGCGAGTCCTTCAGGAAACGTAAAAGCTGGTCCATTGCCATTCCTGGCATTGACGTGCAGACGTTGTCCCCACCTTCCCTTCCTTTGGTGCTGGCTGCAGCCTCCCACGGTTTTCTTGTCCCGGCGAGGTTCCCTCCAGCGCCCTGGAGGGTCTGGGCTGGGTGCTCCTGACCCACTGGCTCCCTTTACCTCCTGCTCCTTTTTTGCTAAGGGAAGCGAGGGGAGGGCTGGGGAAATAGGATCAGCTGGTAATGTGGTATATCTTCTCTCCCACAGCTATTTACAGCAAATAAATGAATCATCCTCTCTTTAAAAGGGTTTGAGAATCTATAGCTGTGCCACAACCACAGAATGCTGTTAATACATGATACAGTGCTGTTTTCCTTTGAAGGATCCTTTATTTTTGCCATTGCTTGAAAGAAAGTTTTGAATTACTTCCTCTCAGCTCAAATCTTATTGTGGGTTGGTTTTTTTTTTTTGATTGACAGCAGCTATTTACTTTGTAGTGCATACAGCAGGGCTCTGAGCTAAACTGCACCTTTTGGCATTTGCATTTTGATACATATATAATATGTTTTTATATATATTATATAGGTATTCGAGATCTGTTTTACATATGTTAATGATCAAGTGGTGGAACTGGTGGAGCTTTGTTTTATTTGTGACTGGTGGCTTAAAATGTGCCAGGTGTTAGAGGTGGGGAGAAGGCATGAGTTCAGGCCAAGAGTAAAATAAGAACCCCTTTTCAAAGCTGGTTTATTTCTGTGGTTTGCACACCTTTCCCTCCATAAAGTCTGATTTCTTTTTAACTGTTTTTCCCCCTCCTCCTCAGCACACTGGTACTTTTAAAGTTAATAACCGTGTTCTTGCTTTGTAGACTTGATCTATCCCATCCAATCAGCTGTAAGGTTAGAGCTTGTGCTACAGAAGACAGTGCCCCTTTTAAAGAGCTGAACTGATTAAAGACATTGACCTGATTACAGTAAAACTGTTTGTGCCACAGCTGAATTTCCTGCTAACCAACAGGGCACTAAACTTGGTTAAATGTAATGATCGATAAACAACCAAGAGCTTTTAAATGGGATTTTTTCTTCTTTTCTTTTTTTAGATGTAGCTGTCCTCTCAAATGCAAGAACTTTCCTCTAAAAATAGAAGGGCAATTAGAAGACCAAAAAGATGATATTTTTCTAGTTTCTCGTATTGCACTTAAAATATTTTTATCTTGCACAAAGGCCTTCACACAAATCCTCTAAACAGCTCTTACTAAATGCTTGGTTTGCATCACATCAGAAGCTCCTACTGGTTCAAAAAAGGCGCTTTTTTAAATTGAGAAAATGAAGTGTGTTAGATAAAACTGCACAGAAAAGGAAAAATTGTATTTGCATATTCAGCTCCTATTTGAATATATTCTTTTGTATGGTTTTCTTTATGCAGAGGATTTCCCTTGCAATAAAGAAAATCAGTGTACTGTTTTGCTGTTGTAATAGTGGTTTGCTAACAAAATAAATAGTAAAAGAAAATAGCCTGCAAATTTCCAGACAGCTTGGCTAAAGGCACTGCAGGCTCCTGCAGTCTGTAGGAGTCTGTGCAGATTTGCTTTCCCTCAAATTTCCTTACAACTGTTGCCTTCTGCAAGACATCCTGTTGCAGCAAACTGCTCCTTGGATTGCTCTTTTGGAACATTTTGACTATAGGCTTTGTCACAGACAGAAAAAGAGCTGATGGAAAACAGACTCTAGAGGGAACAGATTGTGAATTTTGTTTACAGCATCCAATATTTGGATTTTTTTTGTAAATAAAAAGAAGTTATTTTTTTCTATTGATTTGTGTCTACTGTCTTCTATGTCTGAAATAGCTCTGGCCTGCTCCTACTGAATACCAAGTTCGCTTTCATTAAAAGAGGACAAGGGCAGCACTTTTCTGAGAAGAGTAGCATTCGGCTGCTTCCCGATTGGAGCACAGAACATTTTGAAAAGCCCTGCCTCATGCCAGCCGAGTTTGGCTGGCTGTACTCAGCTGCAGAGGAACCTCCCCAGCCACTGCCAAAAATACGCACTCCAGCACCAGTTGGGCTGTGCAAACGGTCCGAAACACGAAACTGAAACAGCGCCATGGCAACCCCATGCCCTCACTGCCCTCCCAGTTTAGGTCGCGGGACTGACTGAGGCTTTGTGACGGCTGCGATCGGTGCACCACAAACCACCGTGCTGGCAGGAATGGGGGGGTCCTGCTGTCCTTGAGGTATATTTAGTAGGGGCTGACGTCTCCACCTTACCATTTTGGTAGGTCCAGGGGGCAATGGTGTGCTGCTGCCTGGGTGTAAATGTGGTGCCTACTGTAGCGGGTGGGGTGCTGCAGGTTCTGAAGCTTCGGGCACTGCTGGGGAAGAAGGGATGCTCATGCCCGATTGATTCAGCTGTTGAATCAGTCCACTTCTTCCTGCAGATTCAATGTTTACTCTTCTTCCCTGCCCTACAATGATGCCCTTGTCAGTAGAGGTATTTTCTGTTTTCTATGTTTACAGGAGAGATGCCTCAGTAATGAAGGCTAATTTCCTCAAAAAGCACTTCAAGGGAATATAAAATATTAATTTACAATGCTCGTGGCAATACTTTTTCAGCCATGGTGCCTCAGACTGTCCCAAATTTGAAAAAATACTGCCTAAGAGTCTGCAGTATGTAGCTCTTACTAGGCTCATTCATACGCTGTGCTGGTCTTGGAAGTCTCAAACTGCCTCAGTGGGAATGTGAATATGCTTATTGTAATGATGAGTGAACCTGTATTCCTCTGTTAAAAAAACAACCAAACAAGCTAGTGTGATTGCTCATTTTTCCAGGCACAGGAGCAGGCCCCTTGCTAAATGCTGGGTGCCTTCTGCACAGTACCTCTTGAAATCAGCCTGGCCAGGAGGGGGGTGTGCACTCAGCATCCCTGCCCATACAGCATCATCTTTCCTCCCGTGTTACTGCCAGAAAAGGGAGGGGCATGTGGCCTAACCTTTCCTGCTGTTAACTTGCTCAGTTAGGAAATATTTCAGGCAGTTTGACAAGGGCAACTACCCAAAGACACAGATGGAAACTGAGGGATTGGAAGCCATCTAAATCTAAACGCCTTTGCTTGTATCTCAAAATCAAAGCCCAGACAGATGCTCTTATGCTTTGGAGCAAGTTAATTTCCATTTCTCTGCTTAAATTTTGGGGGATTTTTTTGAGAGCCAGTTGAGTGTCTGAAGCGTTGTGAGTCCTCTTTTCCAAACTGAGGAGGAGCGTGATGCAGACACAGCCAACTGAATGATCACTTTAGAATGTTGTGATTTTCAGGAGGGAGGAAGCGGTCAGTACTGAAGAGGAGGGAGGGCAAAAGCAAAGTGGGACAGTGGAAATCACCTGAACAGCAACACCATTGAAAGCTGGAGGACATGCTGATAAGATTACAGTAGGAAAGGAGAAATTGCGCAAGTCTTCTGCTCAGCCATCTAAAATAAGTCAGATCAGAGAAGCTGTCACTTATCAAGATAAGTTACGTTCTGTGGTTTTCCTTGGCTGCAGCAGCACATATTTATTTTATTGCCATTAAAAAAAATACGCAGGAACCCCTTCACTCAGGAGTGAAACTGGGTTTCTAGTTTTTATAGAATTATTTAGGTTGGAAAGACCTTTAAGATCATCAAGTCCAACTGTTACCCATCACCACCAAGTCCACCAGAGAATCCTGTCCCTAAGTACAACATCTACTTATCTTTAAATACCTCCAGAGATGGTGACTCCACCGTTTCCTAGGGCAGCATATTCCAGTGCTTGATAACTTTCTTGGTGAAGGTATTTCTTTCTAACATCCAACCTAAACATCCCCTGGTGCAACTTGAGTCCATTTTCTCTTGTCCATGAAACCTCTGCAGAGAGTTCTGTAGAAGTTGTGCACACCTTTTTCCCAAGTGTTTGTGTGGATCTAGTCACACCTTCCTGAAGCTGCCACCAAGCAACCTCCTCCCCTTTTTTAATGTGTTTTTAGTAAAATTCAGTGCACGTGGCTATATGTATTTAGGGAAAGGGCAGCTACATGCTGTCGCATTGGAGCTGGTGTAGTTTTGCAGCAATGCTCTGAATATCTATAGATGTGTGTCAGAAGCAGCTCTGCAGTGGAGCTCTAGTCTGCATGCAAGGATCAAGGGCACAAAATCAAAGTCAGTACGTTAGAGAAAAAGTATTCACCCTTCAAAAACCTGTTAAGCTATCATGATCAGACTCATCCCCAACATACATGTTAGGCTGTCCAGAGAGTGTGTTCTGTGGATGCAAAATTTCACTATTTCACGTGGCTGTTGCATGAGAATGTGCAATGACAGTACTTATCAGAAAACTTTATTTTTTGGATTGTTTGGGAAAAAAACCTATGTCCTAAATACACACCTAAATATTGGGTGCACAACGTGGTGAAAACATTCCTTAGATTCCCATAATGACTTTGAGGGCATATCTGTTTTTCAAGAGGACATTGTTCATAAATATGGTTTTCCTTCTGTTGGACTTAGGGGTGAAAAAGTTTTATGAGTGAACAACTCTCCTGAGTTAAATTTTTCTTCTTGAAAATGGGGAAACCCAGAACAGCCAGCAATTTTAAAAAGTGAAATTTTCTTGTATCTAACCTAAACAGGGTCTCTTCCCTGGAGTTCCTTCCTTGGGGGCTGTAGAACAGTGTCCGTCCTAAAGTCACAGCTAAAGACAGTAGACAATGAATGTGCTTTGGAGACGTCCAGCTCATCCTGGTCTGTGTGTGTGTGTGGTTGCCTCTCTGCAGTTTGAACGGAGGTGATGAGGGGTGCCTGGAGCAGGAAGACTGTAGCCCTGAATTCATGCCTGACATGTTTTGGTTTTTCAGAAATTCTTTTCCCAGGCCATTTTCTGTAAACAAGAATAATGTTTTTGTACTGTACCTATGTTATTCATTCCTTTCTCATAGGAGGAACTTCTTGATCTCCCTCTCATTTGACCAATGTGATTGAAGAGGTTTGCCTTTGTTTCACCAATCAAATTGGTCTGTGTAAAATAGTATAAAAGAGAGATCATCACAAAATAAAGTAGACATTAGACATTGTAGCCTTCTGAATTGAGAGAGTCTGTGTCGTTGGTGGTGCAAACAGCGACAGGAAGACAGACATTCCTGAGGGAGATGTGCATGGCTCTGTGATAGTTTTCTCTCAGGGAACATGTTCCTTATGAAAAGGATTCACGTCTGCAGCGACTGCACGCCCATCGTTTTAACCATGACTCCCTTTCTTGGCTTATTCCTTCAATCCAAGACATCTGTGGAGTTCCTGCAGTACATTCTAATGTTGAAAAGTAATTGCAAGGAAACCTTTCTGTAATGACAACCAATCTTAATTTAACTAATGCTAAGGAAAAGATGAAGCCATAGTTCTTTTAGTTTTTAATCTTTTGTTCTGGAGTAATTTCTCACAGTTTTGCTTCTTCATTGCGGTTCTCTGCTTGCTTCTCTGATGCCTTCTCATCCTGACTCTTGTAGAAGAAGAAGGAGGGACCAGCACCACATGCTTCTGTTCAAACTGTCAGTAATTCTGCTGGTCTCTAGTGTTTGAGAGCCACTGATGTAAGGCCGCTGCTAGATAGGTCATTAGGTGAAGTTCAGCAAGAAGAGTGGAACATCTCTGTGCAACCAGGTGGCCTGGGTGTCCTGTGAAATGCTCTTCAGAAATATTTCAAACCAAGCTGTCTGCTAGCAGTTCTTAATGAGAAGGAAATTATTTATACAGCCTTATGCAGTTACTTGAACATCTCAAGAAGTGAAAAATAACAGTTTAATTAATTCGAAATTTAGCAAAACAACAATTATGATTAAATCAGAGAGAAAATGCACTACAAGGCACTTATTAAAATGTCAGCATGCAAGCTAGTAAGAGAATCTCTTCCTCAGCTTGAAGTATTTTATTTGGGTTCCAGCAGGCTGTTTATACACTTTGCAAACCAGGCACTTGGATCTGGGTTAGATTACCCACTGAAGAAGGGTTTGCATCTTTTGTTCCTCACCTCAATCTTTGTTGTTTAGGTAGCAACAAATACATGATTGTGGTCGGCTTTGCAATAGTGGTGTAAACTATGACTTGACTGATTTATGTAAGTGCTGTTTATAAGTAAAACACTAAAAATGTCAGCCAGTGTGACGGAAGCGAAACCAAGAGTTTGGGCTTCCTTCTCACCAGCTGTGAACAGTTCTTTTGCATTTTTTTATGGAACTATAAAATTGAATAGTGCATCTTCTGTAGATTGAGCTTTCCTACATGCTTTTCATTTCTTCCCAAACCTCTGTCACCAATATTGTCAAATATTTAAGGCTGTATTTTCTAATCTGGCAAAACCATTCTTGCCTGTTTTTGCTGAAGTCAACAACCCCTGTGGGGTCACACAGAGGCATTTGTGCTGTGTACTAGATGCTTTGGAAGCAGCATCTCCTTTGCTGCAGCCATCATATATCTTTACATATACAACACTTCATAAAGTTATTAAAGTCACAGAAGTTCCAAGAACTTAAAACTAATCAGTTTTCCTCCAAACCTAAACCCAGACAGCTCCAGGTTTGTCACCAGGGTCTTACAGACACAGCTTGCCATGTGCCAGTCTCTGCCCCCAGGAAGAATATCTGTATCTGATGATTACAGCATCTACCTTGGATGAGGCTATTGCTGTTGCTCTTATGAAGGCAATGCGTTTGGCAGCAGAGACTCTGCAGGGCTGCACTGATGGCCATCCCAAAGGTCATCTGCTAAGGAGAGAAAAAACAGCTTCTGTTTCTGGTAGGAACTACTGTCAATCTTTCTGAGAAATGCACGCACAGCGTTGGCTCAACACTGAAGACGATGCATTTGTTTTGTGGGCAGACATATTTGCCACAGATCACATGTTGCATCACTTGCATTTTAGTTGCCATGGGTGCATGTGATTGACCAATGCACATGGAAGTGCTCTTAAAACTCTGCTCTGACTCTATAGCAGAAAGGTGCCCAGCAGATACTGCTCACTGCCAAAAGCTCTATCTTTGCTGTCAAGATATTTTCATGGTAGTCTTCCCTGTGGGATAAAGATTTTTCATCATCAGAGAGATACCCTCCCACAACAGTGGGAACATCCATGAGCGACAGGAAGCATCTGATGAAATTCCAGCCAATGCATCAGACACCTAAGCAGAAGCTATGGGGTCAATAAGCTTTTCCTTTGGCTTTAGCCAGTCTTTGTATGCAGCAGTAGCAGCTGCCTCAGTGCTTGAGGAGGCGTGTGGGGAACATACAGTGCAGATTTGGTAGCTGAGCTTGACCTGAGCATTACTTGCTACTTCTTTGTTGTCGAATGTTTGTTCTGCAGTAACAATCAAAGGGCATGACCAGGTTAGGACCCATTGTACCAGGCACTGTGCAAACACCCCTGTGCAAGTCCTGTCCCTTAGAGCTTCTCTGTGTGGAGATTTCAATGAGCTTATTTTTTCCTTTAGCTGTATCACAGTAAGTCAACTCATTTGCTTAAGACAGGCTCTTGCTTTTTTAAGAAATGGAATATAACCTGCAAAATTTGTTCCCAAAGAGGCAATTTTCAGGAAATATTATGGAATTCTGTAAATTTGTTTGCTTTTTCAGGAAATATTATGGAATTCTGTAAATTAGTTCACTTGGTAAGTCTGTCATGTCATAATCTCAACCTGCCTTCATGAATAACTGAAGTCAGTTGCTCTCTTAAAAAGCTGTGAACTTGATGCGATGCTTTTCTGTCAGAGACCTGAAATCAGTTCTATAGTCAATGCAGACAAAGGTGAATTTCTCTTCCCTCCATCTTGAATTTCAATCACTTCAGGAGGTGAAATGAAACAGCCATGGAGTAGTGTGCAGTGACCTTAAATGACTGCAGAGCCACAACCAGCAAACACACTGAAGAAACTGAGCCCATAATTGGAGTCTCTTGAAACTGAGCTTCCCCCAAATGAGTGGCTGTCCTGACTGGGCTTATTGCTTTTTATTTCTATAAAGGTGATACCATTTTTTTTTTATTTTAGGCTGGCCACTAGAAAAATGCATGAGTTACAGGAATTTCCGTAACAAGCAAAGATTGATCAATTTGCAGGACTGCCTGCACCACTCAGCTGGTGAATTGACCTCCCTGTAATACTCACTGTCATAAATCTGCAGTGTCCCAGCCTTAAACTGATAGAAGAGAATCATCCTGGAACATGCAGTCTCACTGAATGTGTATTTCTTCCTGAATATATCAAAATGCAGTGTTTAGAAAATTTTGAAACGCTAAGCTGCTTATGGACAAAAGTTGTTAGAAAGAAGGTTTAATTATGGAAAACCATTGTAAATAATGAGCTGAAAGGAATGGGAGCCTAATAACAGTCCTTTCTGTAATTCAATAAAATATTTGAAACTCAGCTGTAAGTCTGTGACTGTAGTAGTTCCAACGAGAGCCGTGGACTGTAGTCTTGGTATAGTCTGTGTCTTCATGATCATTCCCTGTTTTCAGGGTTTGTATTTCAGCTGTAAAACACCCATCACAAATTAGGTGAGTCCAAAAGTGGCTTAAACCCACCAAAGGCAAGAAATTCAGACTTAGGGCTGAAGCTCCCTGTCCTGCCCCTCTGCCAGGCTACTGCACTGTGTCATGCTGCCAGCTGGGAGAAGTGGTAGCCTTGGGCAATCTCCTCCATGAAGCTCTTCATAGCAGCACTGCTGCCTAATAGGAGATATTGCTAAATATACAATTCCACCCCTTCCAGCCCAAAATATAATGGATTGCCAAAAGTTTGGCTCATGACCCTAATGTTAAGATAAACATTAGTGGGCATTTTCCCTGAAAGCTTGGCATCAAATATAGGATGATATATTAAATTAATGATATTATTAAAATATGAACTGTATTTACTTTCTGAAAGGCATATGGATTACTAAATGAATCAATTTCTTAGGTATTGCTTAAATAACATGCCAAGACCAGAAGGATAACCTTTTTTTGAAAAATTATTTCAAATATTGCTCATTTTGATTATGCAATAGACAGAAACATTCTTGTTTGGAAAGGTTAGGGTCAGCCCTATTTATTTTGCACCAATAATTTTTGGATCCAGCTTTTCCTAAACATAGTAAAAGCAAAAAATTGGATAATGTAAACAAAGATTCCCACTGATTTTTTGGGAAGCAGCTGCTTCACTAATGAGAGGTATGGCCAGTCTACCATAGAGAATGTCCTTTTCATACTGGTCCAAGCTGACTTTCCAAAAGACCAGTGACAGCTCATGGCTCAGACTCCCTACGTAGTAGGAAATTAATGTCATTTTTACTCTCTTGTTTGGACAGGTAAGTGCAAAAATCACATGGGCTGGTGAAGGCCTTCTGCCCTGCTCCCTTGAATTTGAAGGAGGCTTGCAATAGAAAGTACAGCTTCCTATACTCTGTTTTTTACTTCTCGTCACCCCAAAGCTTTGTGGGCAGAATCCCTCCTCAGTTTCTACAGCCCTTGCAGGGTGCTGGCAAGAAGAACTTGGAATAAATGGGGTCAGGTAAAGGGTCATCATGCAGTTGGCCTTGACCTGTGCAGTACACCTAATTTGTTGGACATGAACCAGGGGAAAAGTGACTTATGAAATCCTTTTTCAATAGATCTCGATTATGCATATTTTCCTCTTAAAAAGAAGAGCTGGATTTTGATGGAGCTGTAGGAGGAAACCATGTATTATTTGAGGGGAATCCAGGATATGGTATTTCCTACACAGCTTATAATGGGACCCGAGCTTGCCAAGCTTTTCAGGCAGGTTGACCTGGGCTCTTTTCTTATACTGAAAATACAAGAGACTCCAGCCTCATATGTGGCTCACACAGCACTCCAGCAGCTACCCCTGTGGCAGGTCATGTTTCTCTCAGGATGTCCTGATTTTGGATATAGTGACCAGATCCATTCAAACACACCTCCTCCCATCTTTCCCCCCAGTTAGGGACTTGAAATAAAAAGGAACAACCCCTAGCATGCAGGGAAAGAGACCAAGGGAAATGGTGGTGGGCTGCCATGATGCAGAGCTGAGGGTCTCAGATACCGTGGGGGCCACCCCTGGTTATGGCTGACCCATGTCAGGAGTGGAGATGGTGAGTAAGTCGAGAGCTCAATCAGGAAAGCACTTTTTGGCTCTGGGAAAAAACCTCAGAAGGCAGATGGGGACAGAAAATGGCTTAGGTTAGCATTGAAATGAAAATGAATAGAAGGGATAGAAGAGGCAGAAAATTGGTACTGAAATAGGGGATTTAATGATAATTAAACAATTAATTTTGTCTGTCTTAACTTCATTTGAGACATTTTATTCTATCTGAAACAGTACAGATAATTTTATTGCCATTTATTTTATTATTTTAAAATATGCTTTTTATGCTATTTCAAAAAGCAAAGTCAATGTAGAAATAAAAGAGTGATTTCTGAACTATAATTATATTAATTGTTATGACATTTTGTAGTCCAAATATTTATCTCAAGTTGTGGGCAAAAATTATTTTGAAATAGAAAATTTTTCTGACAGCAAGTGTTTTGTATACAATACAAATTGCATGCACACATGACAATGAGAATATAAAGACTGGATAATGCCTTTTAAGATTTTTGTTTATGCTTTTAATTATGTGATTTAAAAAACAACAAAACTAAGGCCTATTCAGCTGCAGTTCAGTGACTTCTGTGCAAAACCAAGGTCTTTTCTCTGGTTGTCTCATGCCCAGAAGAAGGAAGCATGTGCTAACACAAAGCTTTCTGTAGAGAGACTTCCTCTGCTCATCACCAAGAACTGCAGAGTCAGCATATATAGGCTTTCCCACCTCCGAGGGGACGAGTCCCAGGAGGACTATGAGTGAAAACTCTCTGTAAAATTTCTTTCCTCTTCAGTCACTTTAAATTTACCTTGAAAGCCATAAAATACAATTCAGTTCATACATCTGATGGCAAAGCTAGAGCAAGTGTATGTTCCTCATTAATCTCCTATGACCTAGACTTCCTCTTTGTTTAGTACTCATATATTATTCCCATTTATTTCCTCATTAATCTCCAGTGGCCTTCCTTTCTGCATCAGGATGCCTGCATGAAATATTTTTCTTCCTTTTTTGCTACATCCAAGGGTTTTGACACTGAAATTTAATTTTATGTGTCAAGTTGATTTTTCCCCTAAAGTGCCTTTCATTCATAAACCTTTGGTTATCTATTTTTAAGGGAAAAACCCTCAAACAAACCTCAAAGAGGAAAAATATACCTCCAATAAATAATCTGGCACTGCTGCTGTAAGAGAAAGTTAATCCTCACAGCCATTATTATGTCTTCAGATTTTTTCTGTGACATTTATTAACTTCTCATGAAAGGCAGGGGGGATTTCTTTGCCCAGCGGACATTTCCCAACTTGCTTTACAGGCCTCTGAGTTTTGGCAATAATCCACAAAGTGATGTCTGCTGTCACAAAGACCACATCAGGATTTTTAGCTTCCTAGCAAGAAATCATTGTGTCTGTGGAAGTGTTACCAAAGAAATGGCAAAAATTTTGGCCCCCTCCCTCATGATGCTGCAGACCTGCTGTGGACCATTTTTTTTTCCCACTGATGAACCATGTAGTTTGGGGAGTGTGCAGAAACCACATCAAACCCTGAAAATACCTGTCATAACTGTTGGATATCTCAGCTCCTCCCAGAGGTCAGAGCCAGTTTTTGGGAGTCTGCTGGAGTGCAGCAGGGTGATGGCAAGGTAAAGCAGCAAAGAGCCTTTATATAATCTGTTTCTACACCTGGGAGTGCTCGGTGTGCAACTCTAAAACTGTCAGTCCATGTGATCCCCTTAGCAAAGAAAATCATAGAGTCAGAGAATCAGGGAATGGCCTGTGTTGGAAGAAACCTGAAAGATCATGTCATTAAACCCCCCTGCCATAAGTGGGGACATTTTTCTCTTGGTCAGGTTGCTCAGAGCCCCATTCAACCTGTTCTTGAACACTTCCAGGGATGGGGCATTCACAGCTCTGGGCAACCTGTTCTAGTGCCTCACCACCCTCACAATAAAGAATTTCTTCCCAATACCTACTTTAAGCCTACCCTTGGTTTGAAGCTGTTCCCTCTTGTCATATCACTACATGCCTTTGTAGAATATTTATCTCCACCTTTCTTACAGGCTCCCTTCAGGAACCGGAAGGCTGTAGTTAGGTCACCCTAAAGCCTTCTCTTCTCAAGGCTGAATAACCACAATTCTCTCAGCCTTTCCTCGTAAGAGAGGTGCCCTGTAATCACCTTGGTGGCCCTCCTCTGAACCTGCTCCAGCAGGTCAGTGTTCCTCGTGTCCTGGGGACCCCAGAGACTCTAGGTGAGATCTCACTAGAGCAGAGCAGAGAGGCAGAATCCCCTCCCTTGCTCTGCTGCCCACACTTCTTTTGGCACAGCCCAGGATAAAATTTGCTTTATGGACTGCAAGTGCACATTGCTGGCTCATGTCCAGCTTCTCATCCACCAGCACCCCAAGCTTTTCTTGGCAGGGCTACTCTTGATCTGCCCACCTCCAGCTTGTATTGATTCTGGGGGTTGCCCTGACCCAGGCGCTGCACCTTGTACTTGTTGAAGAACGTGAGATTCTTGTGGATGCATCCTTGCATTGCAGCAAGGATCTTCTACAATGTCCCCTTGCCCAAAGGCAGGATCAACTGTCCTTAAACCCTTATTGTGCACTCACAGCCAGAGCAAACAAATATCTAACATACTTTCTTGTAGCAAACCCTTCAAGCTGGATGGTAAAAAATTGGTTCATGTTAACTCCTTTGCCCTTAGAATCCTCTGCCCTCCCTGGCTGGCATCTGTAAGCAAATTTCCCACATTGCCTTGCCAGAGCTAGGCAGAAGGAGATTGTGCTGGCTTTGGCTGAGATAGAGTTAATTTTCTTCAGATTAGCCAATATGGACTACGTTTTGGACTTGTACTGAAAACAGTATTGATAACTCAGGGATGTTTTTGTTATTGCTGAGCAGTGCTTGCACAACAAGGCCTTTTTTGCTTCTCAGCCCACACCACCAGAGAGGATGCTGGGGATGCACAAGAAGTTTGGGAGGCAACGCAGCCAGGACAGCTGACCTCAATTGACAAAAGCACATTTTATACCATATGGTGGTGTCGTGCTCAGCATATAAAGCTGGGGGAAGAAAGAAGGGGGAAAACATTCAGAATGACAACTTTAGTCTGCCCAAGTCCCGTTATGTGTGATGGAGCCCTGCTTTCCTTGGGATGTCTGAACACCTGCCTTCCTATGGGAATGAATTCTGGGCTTGCTTTTCTTGTGTGCATGGCTTTTACTTCCCCCATTAAACTGTCTTTATCTCAACTCATGAGTTCTCTCATTTTTACCCTTTGGATTTTCCCCCCTTAGCCAGCTAAGGAAAATGAGCGAGCAGCTACACGGGGCTGAGTTGCTCACCAGGGTTAAACCATGACAGAGATCCACCATGTTACAAAGCTGTCAGATAATTAGTATTTCATATCTCAGACTAGCAGGAGGCAAAGTGTGCTGAGGATGGGTAAAGGCAAAGGATCAGTACATCTCATCAGGACCTGCCCAGGAGGTGAGGAGTGGAAAGATTTCTGTTTAAAAGGTTTTTGCAGCATCCGCAGAAAGAAAGGATCAGCAAAGTGAAAACTTCAAGCCAGCAGGTCTGTTTGCCCCATGGAGTTGCAGCACTTCTGAGCCCTTGGGCTGTCTCAGCACTGAATCTGGTAGAGGCTGGTTTAAGGTACAGGCCTTTTGCTTAAGTCGGTGAGAAAATGTAATGGGAGAAGTGACATCAGGGGTTATTGCAGAATTTTTGTTTCCTGCTGTCCCTGCCGTGTGGCTCTTGGTGTGCAGCTGTCTGCTCGGGAGGCTGTGCACCTGTGCAGGGCTGCAGCACCTACCATCCTGAGATCATTCTTCTCCAGGAGGAGACAAAGAGATGACATAAAATCTAAAAGCAGACGACTGAGCAAGAGAGATGAGTTCAGGGGAAGACTGCAGGGTAAGACTTGGACTGATAACATCAAGGTGACCCCTTGTCTGGGTTTTTGCTCTTCTGAGATATGCCAGTGTGAGAATTGGCATATCAGAGCTCAATCCTGCAGAACTGCTTCATGCATACAGTTATTGGAGATGGATACAGAGGATTTGCTGCCTGCATTGTATATTGCTATTGAAATTGCTTTGCAATGTGCATTACATTGCTTCCCATGAATTGTACTGTACACCTTTTCTTAAAAAAGTAGCTCCTTAGATACATCCCAGATCCAGTCCTCACCATTAGCTCCTCCAAAATGGTGTGATAGATTCCCATTCCTCCTCTCCTTTCCAACTATTTGCACTTTTTGCTTTTCTAACTTGAAATAGGTTTTTTTTGTTTCCTTATTTTTTCCCGTGCTGCTCATCACAGCTGAATAACAAGCCCCTTTCCTTCAGTTCTTTGCCATGTCCTGCATAGTGTGTCCTGATGGTTTCAGTGTGCCTGACACCTAAATGTTCCTCTCCTATTTATTTTGGGTGGCTAATGTTGCCCCAAACAGAATTTGAGGTTGTTTTTTTGTTTTGTTGTTTTGTTTTGTTTTTTCCCCCAGTTCTGCAGTGTTGTTGCATGCTTAGGGCGTCTCTTGCTGAAAAAAGACTGCAATAAAAGAAAAATTATTAGCAGCCCATGAACAAGGAATTCCACTGAGGAGTGGGTGCAGTTTATGAGGTGTTGCAGAGGCTCATCTGTGACATGCTTTTCACATCGCATTTTAATTTCCAGCTATATTGGCAGCC
Source organism: Donacobius atricapilla (assembly GCA_013397315.1). NCBI lineage: Eukaryota > Metazoa > Chordata > Aves > Passeriformes > Mimidae > Donacobius > Donacobius atricapilla. The sequence goes on along the minus strand of WBMY01010750.1, from coordinate 59,097 downwards.
TCAGACATGCCATGGATTTTGTTTGCCTTCTCCTTAGATGCTTGAGTGGAGTTTGATATCATTTCTTGGAGCAGAATTTGTTCATTTCTGATATGCAAAATGCATATTTGACTTGTTCCACACACAGACTTTGACCCCAAAAGCAGAGTAACCAATTACCTATTGAAAGATAGCAGGTCTGTGGAGTCCCATGACCTCACAGACCAGGAGTAAAGGATGGAAACTGTTGGAAGGACATCTCACTCTCATTAAATCTCTTTTCTAGGTCTGGGCATGCTCTGCAGGTGACGCTTGCTTTAGCAGGGAGAGTAGAAAACAGGATGACAGAATAGACAGGTTTTTATTGATATAAGTCTAATTTTGAGAGCATGTTCTGATCATATGGCATCTGTAGTCTTGTCCCTTTTTAAAAAAGGCTCGAGGGAGACTGTTTCCAGTGTCCCCATTTCTTTGGCATGGTTAATGGGTGACAGTGCAGATTTTACCTGAACCGGCCCTGTTCCCAGTCACTCTTCTCCTGTTTGCCTCTGGGATCAGATTACCTTCTTGCTACTTTTAACTCCTCAGAGAGTTGTTCTCATCTTTAGGCCTTGGCTGCAAACACTGCAGGTTATACATAAATTGTAATGAGAACCACAGAAGTTTCCTCAGGGTAATACAAATGCAAAATTCAATAGGCCATGAGACACCAAAAACCCTCACAAAAAACCTTTGAGAGTTGCCCACTTGTCTGGAGTTTCTACCAATAAGAGATGTCTTAAATCCCCTATTTCTTTTCAAGCCGACTACTCAGTAAAGACTATTAACACTTTGCTGTACTTCACATCAGGGAGCTGGAGTGCCAGACTTCGTCACTTCTGGAACTTCATGTGCTGTCCAGCAAATTCTTTTCTTCACAGTGAAAACTGAGCTGAAAATTTCCTTTAGACAGCTGAGTGTACTGGAGAGTATGATATAATCCTGAGGTCTAAATGGAAAACTGATAACGGCAGCAGGTGTCATTACATAGGAAAATGTGAAAAAATGAGCATCACTAAAATCTGTAAATAAAAGTACTGAGAAATCTGAAAGATAAGGAAAAAACTGAAAGTTTCATAAAGGCCTATATTTGATTCTTTAAATTGAATCATACATGGTTATAGAATTGCCTAGAAATAACAAGTAAGAGTAGCATGTTGATGAGAAAATAGAATATCACTAAAAGAACTTGCAAATTTTCATAAAAGCAAGATAACTTAATAATAAGAAAATCTGACCAATGATTTGCCATTGGTTTGAATGGGACCTGGAGCTGTTTCTTGTTCTGTAACTGAAGCAATTAAAAACAATTGTGGTAACAGCTCACTGCTCTCAGCATCCTCTGCTTCGTCACCACCAGTGATGGGTGTCCAGCCTTCCAGGGCAGGGTTACTTGCAGTAACCCTGGTAATCGCAGCTCCTCTAGGATGCCGACAGTTTCTTTTGAGATTAAAAAAAAAAATCATCTGTGAGAAGCCCTGCATTCCAGATCTCAGTGTGTTTGGCGCACAATTGTTTCTCTTTAGTCACAACAGCTTGGTGTTCCTCTAGCCCCCTGAGATAAATACATTTAGTTTCTACACTCTTGCTATCCAGGAGCTGGAAAAATCCTCAGCATTCAAATATTTCACCCCAAAACCTACCGAATTCAATTGTTTTTAACTGTTGGTTACTCTAAGTGGGGTTGCTGGTTGAGCTCCTGCTCTTACTCACAGTGTTGCATTATAAAGCACATGCTCCCTTCTGTAAGATCAGAACATCTGGAATTTCTTCTGAGACCATAGGGAAATAAAATCAAAGCACCATGTGATTCTGTGGACTTTGTCCTGGTGATTTATTCAGTGAGATACTGACCATCACCTGCCTCATGGATGGATATGACAATGTTTGGACCAACTTGCCATCTCAAAATCTGGATCTTTAGCTAGGGTTTATCTAAATATCTGAATATTAACCATGTTGAAAAATACTGTTATTTCTCTTTCCTTGTGATCTCAATGAACTTAAAATCCTGCTATGAAGAAAGGAAAAAAAATGCAATCAAATTTTATATTTTTCCCTAGGATAGTGCCTTTAAACAGTAGCATTTTTAAGCTGAATTTTCTAGCATGTGCTCCTCTGCAGTACCTTAAGTTCCACATTCTGAGAAACTGAAATAAAAAGCTGAAGACTGCTCATATAGAGATTATTTTTACCCATTAAGTCACTGATTTTTCCACATTAATGACAGGATAAAAGATATCGGGCTTCAATTCAGATTATGACAGTATTTAATGTCTTTTCCACATACAACTTCCAACTAGAAGAAGACTTTCTCTCTTGTTTTCATGGGAATTTTGTGAATTCCAGTATGTATATTTTTCCAGCTGTAGTATTTTATTTGAGATTGGAAATTGCCAATTGAAATATCACCTTTCTCATGGAAAAGTTGCTCATACTAAATCTTAGCAACATAAATTTACTTGAAATACTCAGGTTAGATTGTCTCTATGCATAAAGCAGCACCCTGAAATCTGAAATTATTCTGCATAGGAGTCAACACCTGGATCTTGGCTTATTCCCCCATAGAGAAATCCACTACTACAAAGCTGAAGGACAGAGAGGAGTGCGTTACATATCTAGTCTAAGGTCACTTGAGGTAAACCTTTCCTTTGTAAATCTATCTTCTGACAAAAAAACAGCTCTATTGAAGCATCCACCTGGTTTTCTTGGGAAGGACTGAATAAAAGCAGCTACTGCTGTATTCATGGGCTTGAATTTTTATCCTCAGTCTGGAAATTGCATCTAGGGAAGCAGTTGACCAGGGAGAATCATGGCCTGTATGATACACTATATACTATACAGACTATGCAGTAGCTTTCATGTTAAATAAAGTTTGTTATTACCTGAAAAAAATAACATGGCATTTTCTTACTCTAGTCAATCTGTAAGTGTGATATTATTGATATGTGGCCTCTCCAGTGCTTCTGTTATGGGGTTGTCTCCTCCTCCAGCTCCTCTTGTCCCATAACAGTAGCTCAGCCTTGCTCTTCTCTTGTTTCCTGGAGCCTCTGGCTAGGCTGGCAAAGGACTGATGCTTCTTCTCACTTGCTAGGCTGCCCTTCTGGTCCAGCCTCGGCTCCCTGCAGCTTTGAAGTCTTGCAGGTTTCAGGGGTTAGCTGGTGCAGCCCACTGTGACGTGGGGTATTGTCCTGTTGCCCTGATTTTTTCAGCCTTCTCTTCTGTTTCATAGTTTCATGGTTTGGGTTTTTTCTCACGCTTTGGGTGATGTAAACAAAGCCAATGTTTTTGTAGGTTCAAGGAAAGTTTTCATTCCTGTTCTTAGAGACATGGACAGCTGATGGACAGTTGTCTTGACCAATGGGATGGGGAGAGGTGTCAACCTTCTCCCCCAGTCCCTGGCCTTTGTAGAAATACTATATAATAGAGTCAGACCTTTTAAAATAAATTAGTTTATGCCTTCTGATCAAGCGTGTGTGTGTGTCTGTGTGTGACGAACTGCGTCATTGTCCCTAGCAGCAGGAGTCTCAGGCCAAAAGCAGTTCAGTTTCTAAGCAGAGCACTGCAGAAATCCAGTCTCTCACAAAGGTGAAACTGGAGTATGTGCACTGCATTGCCACCACGGGAACTATACTTCTGCAAAAACAGTGGCAGCCAGGCTGAATGGAACCATTTGTTGCCTTTTAAGCTAAGCAGTGAAGGATGCAGTGCAGAGGTGCTGCTGTGTGAGACTTACTGCATGGTTTTAAGCATCGGTGTGATTCTAGTGAGTGTTAAAAGATAGTGTGTGCAGTGAAGTTGAAGAACAGTCTAGGTTTAACCAAAACTGGTCTGAGGGTTTGGTGACTGCTGAGGAGTAGTGCTGCTTTCCTTCATGTTCAGGCTGAGATATCTGGTTGCATTCAGCACAGCAGATTCTCTCAGATGGACTTTACCTTCATCTAAGAGTCAATAACTTCAAGAAGTTGGGGGCTTTGAAGGTTGGGAGTCTTGACACTAAAATGCATTACCAAAGAAAAACACATTGAGAAACTCTAGTGACAAAGATAGGAAAAATAATGTCAGATTTACTGTTTTATGGCTGTTCCAGAACACAGTTTTCATCTATGACTTCTCCAGATGGCAGATATTTCTTATTCAGTGCAGCATGTCTATGCATATTTTGCATATTACATGTATGCATACATGCATATATGTATATATGTGGCAGCTTTTATTCTCATTGACCACATGTCTAATTGTTCAAGCTTTACATTTTGTAAGTAGGCACAGCACAGACTCTCCAAATGTTCTTTTGCTTTCTTCTGAAGTTCTGCTGATTGTGCATACAGAGCAGAGAAATCTGACAGAATTTTGTCACTACCAGCTGCTGTATGCAACATGAAATAGAGTTAGCAACCCATACCTGTCAGTTTTCATTCTGATTGCTACCTGCACACACAAAATTCCTGAACAGAAAGGTATAGATAAGTCTTTGAAGACTGTACATCACCTGTTTTTCTCAAGTTTCATTGCTAAAGAGCCATATATGATGTAAATTAAAATTTCACTGGTTTGCCTCTGCAAGAATGATAAACTTTTCTTTCCCCTTCTCCTTGTGCCCACATTAAAAAAAAGGAAATACCCAAATGAACACTTCATTTTGCCCATAAAGCTGACTAGTCATATTTTGTTTCATAATCTTTGTGCTGTTGCTGGTCTCTGTTTAAATATTTTGGAATTTTACATGATCAGCAACTTGGATGAGATCTAATGGACTCTAAAAGGATTATATTAAATGCTAAGAATAAGATAATGTGCCATTTAAATAAACAAACACCATTGTAGGGACCTTTTGCTATGACATAAAACATCTTTGACTATTTTGGAAAGAAAAGCAATTCCTAAATATAAGACTTTAAAAACAGATAATATAAAACTCCAAAATAAACTCATCCCTGCTTTTGGAAACAGTTATCTCTTTTTACTCAAGCTAGGCAATTTCATAACTCATCTTCATTTTTGAAAAAGACATCCTAGAATGGCTGGCAAACTGGGTGATCCAATGGAAAGAATTTCTGGATGTTCAGCCAGTCTGATCCATATTTTTACATTTTATGCAAGGGAATAAAAACTGTTTTTTCCCCCATTACTACAGGCTGCTCTTACAATCATTTCATGCAGATCTGATTACATGTTCACAGAAAAGCTACCAATATATTGGAAGAAATGAATAAGAAAAACCACTTCTGTTTATTCAAAAGTTCTGGAGGCGCATTGCAGGTTGTTTGCTATTTCATGGTGCAGCTTGCCGTAGAGCCAAGTTAGCAACACAGCACTGTGCAGCAAAACCCTCAGTGATGGCTGTTACTGTCAGCCTGGAAGGCCAAATAAGACCAGTTGTATCTACCTTGTCCCTAGAAAATCAGAGGAGTACATCCCCACACTAGACAGCTCAGAGAACGGTGGATGTGGTGAATGGTCTAACAAAAATTAGAAATATATCACATTGCCTCCCAGAGACATTTCAGAAACTCCTTTTTTTAGGTGAGATCTTAAGAGGTGTGTTGGGTGCGAGACATAGTGTGGGAAGAGGGTTTCATTTAAGCAGTGTTTGTTTCATTGCGTTCTCACCTCTGGAAATAGACACATTTTGGGATTCTTTTAGAAGCCTTTGTACCAGCAAGACCTATGATTCACCATGTTAACCTGCAATTTCTGGCCCCATCATGGTTGGTGACTCTCCTTCTGATGCCTTCTCTGCTAGTTTCTGGCTTACCTTTCTGAAACATCTATGAGCTGGCTGCAACATAGTGTGAAAAAATCCAACCATGCACTTCGTAAACTGCACAGTGTCTTAGGGAAAATAACCATATCCTCCTGACTTTTCACCTCCAACCTTTTGAGGTCTAGTTGTATGAGTTGGAGGTAGCTGATCCTGTCAGGCTCAAGACAGACCCAGTTACAACTTGGGTGTCACACTCAAGCTACGAAAAACCAGCTTGACCATTTTAGCAGACAAAGGTGTTGTGGAGAAATAGATGAAGAAACAGAAAATATTCCTTGATCCCAAACCCTGGCTCCTTCTCGTAGCTGATGGAAAATCCATGATTCTGAGAACATTGGCAAGTTGGATAGCTTGGGTGTACCACTCAGTCACATTGTCACGGCTCAATGAACGTAGGGGATGGATGCAAACCTTCACATGTTCAATCTCCATTACATTCTGAGGTCTTCCTGCTCTGTGCCTGCAGCCCTCTCTTCCTCAAGATTAAAATGCTGACTCTCCACTTCTGACTTATTTTCTACTTGGCCTCCTAAAAAACCTCCATGTCATGCACATTAGATTATATTATAGAAAACAATAATGACAAGGTAATGACCAATCCCAAATCTCAAAACCAACCCCCACATGTCTTACTACTGAGCATAGTTCTTGCTTCAGCATTCCAACCATGGTCTCAGCCTTTGAGTCGGCCTACCAGACTGCAGCCACTCCATGGGTGTGTTATCCTTCCTACCCCTATGCTGCTTGAATCAGCCCTTGTCAGGCTCCTCTGGCAGGCTGCAGGTGTATCTGTGCAGTGGGAGAGGGGCCATGTCTGCCTGCCCAAGCTCTGACCGTTGGTAGAATGGTCATGCTGTGGGGTACAGCTGAACAGCTCCAGGAGCTGTGCTCTGCACTCCCATCTGCAGCATGTGTGTGCAGACACCACTCTGCATTATGTTGATTTGTAGCTACAACAAGCATTTTTAAAGGTTGGTTTTTTGTGTGTGTGTGGTTTTTTTTGGTTTTTTTTTTGTTGTTTTTTGTTTTTTGTTTTTTTCAAGTGTATCTGGTGCAATTCCCAGCCGAGTAATGAGCCCACTGAGTGTGGTAAAAAAATACCACCCTCTGAGGGTGCCAGAACAGCCAGTGCCTGTCAGCTACTGCTGTTCACTAGGTTGGCATGCATAAAAATAGAAATGACAGTCATGTCATACTTGCATGCAGTGGCCTTGGATTTCCTCCACCAGCCCACAAATTCAGGAAGTTCTTAGGCTATGGTAATATAATTATTCTAATATTGATTTTATTTGGCATAGATATATTAGAAACACAAGTAGCTCCAATTTCTTCCCTAGTTAGAAGTCCATTTAGTGTCTGATCAACCAACATAAGGGAAAAATTACAGTTTGAGACAAATTTCAGTTAAAACTAAGGATCTAGGCAATCTAGGAAACACAAATTGTGTGAGGAGCCTGGAAACAGGACAGTGTATACAGCCAAACTGAAATGGAAACAGAGCAGAAGTGAGGCTTAGCAAGTAAGTCAGTAAAGGGAGATGAGTAAAGGAAGATGTTTTGAAAGACTTGTGGAATGCAAACAGTACAGTAGGTAAATACCAAAAGAGGGAAGACCACAATAAATGAGAAAAATCTGTATGTCTGTGGACGTGTCAAGCAGGGAAAACATCATTGGTCTTTTACTTATAGGAAATAGCATTTTGCTATGGTAGAAGTGTTGAATGAAATTGAAAAAGCAGGATATAATAAAAACAGATTTTCATCATTCCAGTCCATTGACATTGACTCAAATTCAGGTATGGTCAGCTGGCTTTCATTAAAGGTTCCAGTTTTTCATAAAGAAATGCAACAAGATGTACTTCTCCAGCAGTAGTTCCCTCCTTGAAGAGTGAGATTCTTAGTCAGAGCGTAACTGTTTTTGTTTCTCTTGGCCTCCATAGACATTGATGTGATGGTGCCATCAGTGAGTCAGAAAGCTCAAATATACAGTTTGGAGTTAATGTCTGTGTTGTTCAATGTATATAATACTATAATTTGTTCAATTAAAAAAAACCCAATTCTTACACTTTCTGTAGTCTTTGTGGTGTGACTAAGATAACTAAATATATTGAACGGGAGTTTGTACATCTATCCTGGGATGTGTTGCAACATCCTGAAAAAGTCCCCTTCTTCTGCAGGGCACAGCCTGCCTCATGAGCCCACAGAAGAACACTGCTCAGAAGAGATGATTGCCTGAGGGTAGGACAGGGCCTGTGCCAAAGAGGAAGAAGCTGAGTTCTTGCATGGTGTGCTGGGGCTGGCCCCACAGCAGCAGACAGCAGTGGGAAAGAGAGCTGGAGTGCAGGATCCTGAGAACATGGCCAGCAAATCCTGCCCAGGGGACCAACAGCAGACCCTCCGCAGCCAAACCCAACAGACCCTAGGACTGCAGATTGTCTTGACAACAGATGGATATACATGTTTACTCTCAGTCTGAAGTCTGGTCACAGTCCTTGTCAAATCCCCAAAAATGCTGCCTTCTGCCAGCAAGCATTACTACTGTTTTATCTGGATGGAACCATGAGTATCAGACTTTCATCCAGACACTGGGGGCCACTCTGGATTTACACTGGAATAACACCAATGTTACTGAGGTCAGAGTCTGGCAGAGGGTGAACAGAAACAGAAATAGCTCCATATCATGCAAAGGAGACAAAGAAATTTGTCATGAACTGTGATGTGACAGAAAATCTAAGAAGGCTCATGAGAATAGACAGACTCAAAATATATTTTGTCTTTTTAAAAAACACTTTTAGGACCTATATAATTTAATACACAAAATATGTATTTATTTGTGTTTATTATTTGAGCTTTATATATATAATGAAAAGAGGGAGCTCAAGCTTTCCAGATTAAAAACCTGCATAAATCAAACATGCACATTAGATTTTTTTTGAAAAATGTTTCAACACCAATGTCTGTCTTCTACTTCCCTGAAGTTCTACATGGTAAAAGTATGGTAGGGCCCAGCTAGTAAAAATTATGTATATCGGAGCAGAACCCATCAACTGAATATCTCAGGGCCTGTGTAATTCAAGTCAGGACAAGAAATACATTATTTATATTTCTGCAAGGGAAATGCAAATAAAACAACATGTTGACAAGGACTTCTAATTTAACTCTAAGCCTTTCAGAGTAAGACGTTTTACCCTTATCCCAAGCAGAAATTAGAAATGAAGGTAAAAATAGGGCTTAAAGTTTATTTTAAGAAAGAAAAATAGCACATAGAAGGATAAGTGAAAGCTCTCAAATGCAGAGAGGCAGTTTTTGAAATTAGTCCAAAAATAGGAGCAGATTGGATTGTATTACTATGCCAAAGAGACAAGTTCATCTGTTGTTGGACAAAAGACTCAATTCATTAAAAATTACTTAGGTGGATACTGATATTTTTGATATTTCACCCTCCATGCTGGAGTCAAGATGGTAATTTTTTTACCTGATTTAAAATTGAAAAAGGCACTTTTGTGGCATAGAAGCTACCTGAGAAAGCTAAAATAAAACATAAAGCCACTAGCCTTTTATATTGAACTAGAAATCTCCAGCCAGATATCTGAAGGATGTCAGTAACAATGTTTGAACGGGAATGGATCTGGGCCAGAAGTGGCTTTTTCTCCTGTCCTCTTGTGAATGCAAATCACTGTTCTTTGATTCATAAGCAAAAGTAAGAGAATAATGAGAATTAGAAGCCCATGCCTGCTTTGAAAAAAACTGTCTTCCAGAAAAGCCCTTATGACAGAGCTGATCAGCATAGATAGGTTGGGGAGTTATTGCACAGGAACAGGGGTAGTACGAAGTACATCCTGACTGTACCACCTCTGCAGGCTGCATCTCTACTCACTCTTGGACTGCTATGCTGGCTCTGCCAGTAAAGCTGTCTGCAAGGGTGACTTGGTAAGTTCACCTGTGGCATGCAGGTGGGAGCAGAACAGAGCCCAGTGAACAACAAGGAGTGCAAGATGTTGTTCTGGGGACAGTGCTGTGTTGTGGTCACTCATGCAGAATATAAAGCTCTTTGTAAATGCACACTTCTGATATCTCCCACCTTTTCTGATGGCCAGCAATTGTGTCAGGTGTGCCAAACCACGTCTTCTTTCCTCTTCTGCATTCATGTCAACAATGGGGAGGAATATCAGCAGTCTTTCCACCTAACTCCTTTATGAGTTACCTGGAGGAGAATGGCACTTGGCAAACCCCATGATTCATAGAGGTAGATTTGCTTAAGATGCAGACTGCAAACTCCCTGTATACCAGCCACTCCTCTGCCTTTATCTTGGAGTTTTTCAGGACCCAGAGCGGTTTTTAAAGCAAGATCCTCAATAGAAATGCCCTTATGAGTCTAAATTGAAGGTATTCAAAAATAGCACTCAGTTGTGACCTCAATGTAGATTCACAAACTTTTCTAAGGTCTGTGTTTTCACCATGTTCTTCACATGTTGGAATCTGTTGGGGATATGAAGTCTAAAGAGTTATATTACATAGGCTTGAAAGTCCCTGCCTAACTACACACGACCAGTTCCCTGTCCTAAACAGATATTTTCAAAACACACCTAGACAAAAAGTCTTATAAAAAGCAGGAGGCAGAAGTAGCACCATTGAGAAGTGCCACACAAGCTTCCCTGAAGTGTAAGTCACATTCAATTGTCTAAACATAATTATAATATAAATAATAGAAAAGAAATAAGGTCATGGTGAGGGAAAGCTTGACCAAATCAACATATAGAATATACTGCTGTGTCTCCTGTTCATTTTTGTAAACCCTGAGAATCAGTACTACCACTTTTTTTTAGGATGTGTAATGACATTCAGAAATAGTTTTACACATTTCTTTCATCTGACTGCCATTTCTTCCTTTTTTAGTTCATACTAATTTATTAATATAAAATGACTCTCTTTCAGAGGCATTCCTACAACATGGTGTGTCTTGTGCTAGCCCTTTCAATTTAGTGATAACACCCTCAAAACTGTTAATTACAGTCTACTCCCATCACCTTTTACAGCTGGCTGCCCTCCTTACCCTTATGTCCTCCCCATCTGCTTCATGGATCTCTGGGGTTGAAGCTTGTTCTTATAAGCCTTTCTGCAATAGCACCCTGTACTATGTGTTTTGGTTGCTAATGCTGTGTCCATTTCAGGAACTTTATATATCCACCTATCTCTATCTATCATCTCTATCTCTTTATCTGTCTCTATCTCTGTCTCTATCTATATCTATAGACACACAAACACACATATATATATATATACATATATATATCTATATCAATATAGATATAGTCTCCATAACTACAGGTGCAAAGGTAGGGGCATTAAAAGCACTTCCTCAGCTTGTCATGATGTAAGGTGAATTAACTACTGAGCTCTGTATACTGACCATGTCATTCACACGTAGGCAGAGAAGTATAAATAGTCTAAGAAAGGGGAAGATGTGAGTAAGCTGAAGTGGAGCTGCCAGTAAAGGTTTGTGTAGGAGTGAAGATAGAGCTTTTTCTTCAGGTGCATGGGGAGCAGCAGCTCAAGGTTAGTGTACAAGAATTACAGTCTGTAAGGTTTTGAGGTGTGTGCTTTAGCAGGCTATGGAAAAATATAACCTGTCTTTGCAGCTAAACAACTTCCGGAAGACAGTGAAAGATAATAAATAATTACATGAAGAAAGTAATTCTGTGAGCAATTGAAATTCTGCTGAAGTTATTGTTTCGAGAAAAAAAGAGAAAGAAATCTTTTCTAAATGTATTGAACAGATCAGTTATTGGAAAACTACCAGTATGATGAAAAGAACACCTCCGGTGGGCAAGAAGCTAAGGAATGAGGAAAAAATCTGTCTTCTTTTCCAGTCAGTGTTCTTAAATTTCTCTAATGAGGAGTATATATATTTGCTGAACCAGATTATCTATGAAATATTAAGGATAGCTTTTGGTTGCTAGAATAAATTCCTGATGAGACTTTGGCTGCAGGATGTGGGGTTCAATGAGAATCCCTGCTCAGTGATGCAAAGAGGTTTATGTAGTACAGCCATCAAAATGGATGATCTGGCTGGTAAAAGACATGAATGATCACAAGTAAATTTCAAGCCCTAATATGCCAAGTAGAGATCTTGGTTTCCTTGGGTATAGTCTCTTACCCTGCAGAAATCCATCACCACTTCACAGGATCAGATGCTAAGTATTCTGGTGGTAAGTAAAACTATCACTGAAAATGCAGTTCCTGTTTGATGAAAAATAAATGCCATCCTGCTGAGACCAGCTACAGCCTTGGAGTCAGCAGCACTTGGAAAGGATGAATTACCCTTATAGCTCTTTTGAAATATTAAGCAATTTAGGAGCTCCTGGGGATTAATTTAGAACGGAAGGTGCTCTGAGGTGCTGGCACTTTCCATCTCGACTCTACCTGTTGCACCAAAACTCAACCAGTGCTATTAGTTTTATGTCTGGAAAATATTTTTCTGGATTTTCATGTGATCTGCAAGGTTGTTTTGTGCCTAAGTAGATGAAAGAGCTGGACTGAGGTATTCAGAAGAAAAAATGAATTGCATTAAGTAAACTGTGCCCAAAATTTTTGTGTTCTATCCATTAATTGCTAAGTAATAATAACATCTGTGGTACGGATGTATTATTTTACCCAGTTTCCAGTTGCAGAGCTCAAACTTTTTCCTAATTCTCAGTGCTAACTTCTGCCATTTGGATTATAAGATAGTGCACTGAAAAATGAATTCTCAAGTATTATGGATCTGCATTTCATAGCATGACAATAAAAGTCAAGACTAGTTTTGTTGTTGGTGCCCACAAAAAGATATCTACATGAAAGCTTTTGCCTCTTAACTTCATAGTCTATGGGGGTGAGGAACATTCATCAAATCCAGCCCAAGTCTCCAGTGTATTCAGTGTGTTAGATCAATGACTTTGGTTGTTGCTTTTTTATTCCTTTTTTTTTTTCTCTCCCCTTTCTCCTTCTTTTATGTATTTCCCCTTCTGTTGAACCAGGCTGCTGCACTGGGACACAGGTTTTTTGTTTGTTGTATCATAGGTGGGGCTGCTTCCAGAGGTTTTGATAATTCAGGGGTCCTAGAAAGGTACAGATCAGTGAGTTTGTAAACTTTCTGTCTGGTCTCTCAAGAGAGATCAGTAAGAGTATCAGATGAAATCTATGGAGTGCAGGTTGCAAAACAACAGTGTACAATCCAGAGATGCTTTTGTAAATGAGGGAATACTAGGCTGTTGGAAGATTTGTCCCAGTAAAGAATTCAAGGCATGCAGTTTACTTCCCATGTGAGCTGGTATGTCTAATCCAGGAGACTGGAAAACACAATTAGAATACTCTGTCTTGGTTGAGGGGTATGTCAAGGTGTAACTTAATGGGATGGATGAAAAGCTAGGAGGAAATGGGCTGGCTAGGATATCAGAGTCTAAAATAATGGTCAGCTGTTAAATTTCAGCTTCATGAATATTTTGAGGCAGAGATAAGTTTTAGATACCTGGAAATTGTGCAGTGATCCAGGTGGCTATAACTTCAAGCTTTTCACGCAGCTGGGATCGTGTGAAGATGGTTTTATTCTAGATAAAATGAGATTATTAATACTCAATAGTGAATGCTGTTCTGTACTATTTTCTTTGACACCTCTTCTCTCCCAGGTATGTTTTAAACATGTAAATTTCACATGTGTGTTTTCCTGCTGACTGGATTTCTCTAAATTAATCTTGTTGCTGGTTGCACTAAAGTCAAAGATTTTAACCACTTTTTCCTCTGTTTATGACCTAGTGCTGTTTAGATATTTAAATTTTGTGCTTTGGTTAATTATCAAGCCATACAGTTCCTTTCTCAGCTTTCTTCAGTCTTTCAAAACCAAAATTATTTATTTATATTTGCCAAGCAAGTGAGGTGTGGTGAGGACTTCATGAGACAGGAAAGACTGAGTCAGTCATACTGTCTTAAAGGCAACCCTTAAAATTGTTTTGTAAAGTGGATTCTTTCAAATCAGGCCTCTGTCCCTGTGCTCAGAGACAGTAGGTGTTGAAAGAAATTTTTACTTCCATTTTACATCAAAATAATTTCGATGAAGCAACTACAGAGTACTGTTTATTTTTTTCTTGTTGCCTTTTTATCTCATGTTAAATCTATATTGGTTAGATAGTTCTGCATATGGAGTACATTCCCATCTCTCACTAGATTAGTATGTATGAACTGCTGAGAAAGACAGAAAATTTTCATTTTCTTTGTGTATGGAGATAAAATTTTACATATAATATATTTTTTTCCTCTGGGAAAAGCTTTTGTCATCTCTGTGCATTTTAATTACTTGATATTTCGTAAGCTGATGATATTGGCAGTCAAATGCAGAGAAGAAAAAATGAATATCTAGAGGTGGGAGCAAGAACTTAGCTTGATGCAACTGACTTTCCTTTTCCTGGCTTCCATATTGAATCCTAAAGGAAGCTATTATGAGAAAAGTAGGGAAGGGTAGGGGTGTCTTAAAAACATTTATTATTAAATATAGAAGCTGAACCCACATAATACAATTCTGAGACCTTTTAGTGCTCCTGCCCTTGATTTCTGTAACATTAAATGAAAATTCTGACAGTGTTTGTAAATGAGTGATTACCAACACAGCACTGGCTAAGGAGCAGCAGACCAAGTGTGGATAGAGGCAATATTAGTTTTCACTGCCAGTGAACTTCTTTCCTCAGTTTGACAAGTCTGTTATTCCAGATCTGAGACACTCCTACCAGCAAAAGCTAGGATTCTATAAGCAGTACTATTTAAATCAAGATTATTTTTGCTTTTTCGTATTTGCTCCAAGATTGGAGAATGGGGAGGGGGGGAGGAGGGTAAGAACTTCCAGAAACTCAAATGCCAAGCTGGTGATTATTCTATTTCTCCTTGAAAAGAATGCCAAATTCTTCCATCACATCACATTCCTGTACTGCTTTTTCTGCACCACTGCTTGTAGTTCATATATATTATGGCAGAGATTCAAGTGACTTCAGTAAAAGCAGGACCAAGAGGGAAAGGGTGGAGTGAAAGGTTACAAGTTCACCAAGAAGCTATTCAAATCAAATTGAATCATAGCATCTTAAAGTAGTTATTTAGCATAACCATGCAGTCTTAAATTAATCACCACACTAATCCATTGATTGCCAGGCTACCTTTTGATTTCCTGCCTAGATGGGCACTTTGATGTCTTAAAATTTGCTGTGTAAATTCCATGAGAAGTTTCATCTGAATAGTGTCACTGAGTGAGCTTGGTGGAAAAGGAGGGGAAAGACGGTGTTCGAGCCATTGAGATCTTGCAGTAAGTCCTGGAAGAGAGGACAAAATACACAGCTTATCTCCCTTGAGTATTTTCTGCACCATCTCCCTGTCTAATATCTAGGCACATGGTGTGATTCTTGGGGCCACCCTGTACAGGGCTAGGACCTGGACTTTGTTGATCCGTGTGAGTCCCTTCCAAATTAGGATATTCTATGATATGGCTTTCACAGAGGTCAGTCTGTTGTCTCTCCATGTCTTTCACAAGAG
This sequence comes from Donacobius atricapilla, assembly GCA_013397315.1. NCBI lineage: Eukaryota > Metazoa > Chordata > Aves > Passeriformes > Mimidae > Donacobius > Donacobius atricapilla. The sequence continues at coordinate 43,764 of WBMY01010750.1, read as the reverse complement.
GCAAGGTTCGCATAGGGTTCCTGCATCTACCATCTGCTGCCTTCCTCCATCCTCCATGGATAGATTGCCTTTGCAAAAATAACCCAAAAAGAATTTTAAACATAAGACAAATAAAAAGTTACAGCACAGAAAAAAGATAAGAGGAAAATTTGGACTTGTAAACCTCATACATGGATTGGATAGTGTTAAACATTATATCTGTTTCTGAACGCATATGAACAAGCCTCTTTTTTTAGTAGTATTTTAAATAATAAGTGTTATGACTTTCCTATTTTATCCCTTGTTAAAATGCGAGGAACTCTGACTTGGAAGAAAGCATTTTCAATGAGTGAGTTGGCCCTGCCAAGCCCTTGCTGTTCACAACCTTCGTTGTGGGTCAGTGGGTTGTACTGTAGCAGCACCTCTTGCCATAGGCTGTGTCTACTGCTCACTGGAGTGGAGTGTTTTCCCTCAGGGGCAAATTGTTTCACTTGTCTTTTGTTCATTTGCACAGCAACTTTCTCCCTCCAGCCCACTCCCTCCTCCCCCAGGGAAGCTGCAGGGAAAACTTGAAAGCATATCTCTGTGTGTTTTGTAATTCTTTCTTGTTTTGCTGGCTGGCATCATGTCCAGATACCATGTAATAGGTAAAAATTAGACCTTCTGATACAGCAATGTGCCCAGGTGGCCAAGAAGGCCAAAGACATCCTGGCTTGCACCAGAAATGGAGTTGCCAGAAGGATCTGGAAAGGTATTGTCCCTGTATATTCATCAGTGCTGAGGATGTGCCATGAGTGCTGTGTCCAGTTCTGAGTGCCACACCACAAGAAAGACAAGAAGGAGGTGTTGGAACCTGTCCAGAGAAGGGCAGCATCATTGTTGAGGGGTCAGGAGCACAAGTCTTAGGAGGAGTGTCTGATGGAACAGGGGTTGTTTAACCTGGAGAAAAGGAGGCCTGGAGGGAGCTTGTCACTCTGTACAACTCCCTGAAAGGGTGTATCCAGGTGGAGGTTTGTCTCTTCTTCCAGGTAGCAAGAGGTAGAACAAGAGGAAATGGCCTCAAGCTGCACCAGGGGAGGTTTAGATTGGATATTAGGAAAAATCCCTTCACTGAAAAGGTTGTGAAGCATTGGAACAGACTGCCCAGGGAAGTGGAGGTGTCACCATCCCTGAGGTATTTAAAAGACACATAGTTGTGGCAGCTGGGGACATGTCTTAGTGATGTACTTGGCAATAAAACTATTTGTTTTAATGTTAGTTAAGGGTTGGACTTGATCTTAGAAGCCTTGCCCAGCTAATGATTCAATGATTCTGTGAAGTGAGACCCCAGCAGCTTTATGACTGTTGAGAAAGTCCAGCACTGACATGTTCATCAGGAGCTCTGAGCTGCTCATTGCTGTTTTAACTTTGAAGTTATGGCAGGCAAGCTGAACGTGCCTTATGAACCTGCAGCCACATTCTTACTGGTATTGTTGGCTGTCACGCCTGGCCATCATGCACTGACTGCCTAAAGAAAGCTGTTTGTTTTCTTTTTCCTCACAACATTTCCTGACAATTTCACAGCTAAAACTGTAATGTTGATTTTGTGCTTATTCCTGGAAGAAATACAGCAAGTGCAAGGTGCAAACCTTGGGGGACAGACTGATTTGGAGGTGGATAAATCTCTACATTTGTATAGCTCTTAGTGCTGGGACACTGTGGCCTGTTCAAACATTGTCAGTGTGACTATAATTTTCATGGGCAATGACATTGCAGACAGCAAAAGTTGCCATATCCCATGGACATGATCCAGGGCAAGTTTTAGTATGGGGTAGTGTGGGCTCGACATTTTCTGAGTCTGAATTTTTAGCTGGCTAACTATTGCTAGCTCCTTTCCCAAGAGAAAGCTGTCAACAGTTTTCTCTCTTCCAAACATCTCTCTCCATTTGTCAAAACAGGTTAAGTAAACAGTGTTCCCTTTCCCCTAACAACTGTCCCTAAGTGTCGTTTCCTATTACTTAACCAATGGAGAGAAATGTCTGATGGATCAGTAATATACCTTTTTATAAGTTATAAAATAAACTGTTGGAATTGTAAATAAAGCCTTCTTTCTCTTTCTCTTCTTTCTCTTCTGACAACTATATGGAGCCAATCTATTTTCATGTCCTACCGTGACAGGGTAGAAAGCTCAAAAAATTTATCCCAGTCAATTTCTGTTGGGATCAGTTACAGGACTGATTACAGCTGGGATGATGGGAGAAGGAGGGAGAAGAATAGGAGGGTTGTCAAGTTTTGTGTTGTGTATTCTAAAAACAGATGTGAAATGTGCTATTAAGATGTGAAAGGTCTGATATTAACACTGGGACAGAGACAGGCAGTGAAAAAATAATTACAATTTGGAGAGAAACTGGGATCCTGCCCAATTTGACTTGCTGTAGGCTGAAACCAGGAGTCCTTCTCCAAGCCCTATCCTTCCCAACCTCCTCTAGAATATTATGCAAGAGCCAAACTTCAGTACCAGAAGTAAGGAATCTACCTCTGGTAGCGCCAGGTGTGAGCAGATTTCAGTGTCTGCTGCCTGTTTGACTCGATGCTGGAGCTTTTCACAGAAATATTTATTCTGAAGGATGTCATAATAAAAGGACAGCATTTGTTCAAGTTAGAATATGCGAGCACTTCTGCCAAGAAGGAATCAAACTTAGAAATCTGTGAAGATACTCAATCATCTTTTTCCCTTTTTGCCCCCAATATTCTTGCCTAGAGCTTGTTTTAGTCTCTGCATGTTTGCACAAATGTGTAGGTTAGAATCTGAAAATGCACTGTTGATTTGAGTTCTGCTTGCAGCTCTTGGTATAAAGAAGATCTTTGAGTTGAGGCAGACAGGTAATACATACCATTTCTTATGCTCTTGTAATTGACCTTTCATCAAAATATAATTAAAAGCCTATAAGAGTAATTACTAAGAGTAATTTAATAAAACTGTTTCTGTTTTGAAGCAAAACCAAGTCACAATGGGACTGCCAGTCTTTATTATTACAGAACTTCAAACCTTATGAAAATCTCAGTAAATTCTACTGAAGTTAACTTAGAAGTTCTGATAGATGGGGATCTCTGTTATCAGTTTGCTTCTCATTAATGAATTGTATTTAAAATTCCAAACATTATATGTTTAAAATATTATATATGTCAACAGAAGTTTGTACAAAAGACAAGAGATTTTAGTTTAGAGTTATTCTTCAATAGAAATACCTGGATGCATTCCTTAACCATAAATTAGAGACAAAAAATTAGACCAATTTTTTTCAGTTTAAAAAAAGTAATATTCCTGATGATAATGAATATGTACATGAAATGGATTCTGCTACTATATTTGAAGACTACTCTTTAATGACTTGGACTCACCTACTATTTCGTTTTTATTACTAGGCCTAATGATTTCTTGTAATCTGAACATGCAATTACTTGTTGGTTCCTATTTCCACACCAGTCTACAGAATATTTATTTTATAAAGAAGATTGCTCCAAGATGATTGACCTAATGTAATTTAAGTATCAAATTGATTAACATGCTAGGATTGTCATTGATAATGCTAACCCCAAATAGATATTTTTTATTTATTTTCAACATTTTTAATATATTTTCCAGTGTTATTATTTCTGTTGTTTTGACTCTTAGTGAGGAAAAATTAAATTAATCTCCTTTTATCAAATAAGCATTTAGGGAGTCCCATAGTATATTTGGTAAGATTTTAGGGGATTTGTTTTTATCCATGGATTTCTTGATCTCTTCACTTATAAACTCACCAGATTTGAAGTCTTAAATCCTTGTAAAGGAGTTTTTCCAGAAAATGTCAATATTAATAAAGAGTGGAATGGGCCATGGAGCAAATTTATGAATTCTGCTGGTACTAGCAACTATTATCTGTGCTGTTGGAAATGGGAAAATTAGAAGCATATCCTTCCTAGAGAATTACTCTGGAAACAATGATATACTTGACCTCTGCCAGATTTCAGTTATGCCAAATATCTGATTAGGTGAAGCCAGTTTCAGAATTTGATAACTACCATGAGGCTTGTTTTGTCAGAGGTTAAATGCCTTGTGGCTTCTGATAGCTTTGCACTGCGAACAAGGAGTTGTGTCCATGTGTTCATATAGTACCCCATTAAGGCTGGCATGTAATAGTGCATGCTATCCTGTGATGATACTTACTTGAATTGCCATTCGTGCTGGTTGCATGTCTAGACCCTCACTTTGTAGATGACAGCAGGGGCTGGAGTTCAGTGTATTTTCACTTGTCAAATCTTGTATCTGGGGATACATCTTTTCTTTTACAAGAAGGAAAGTTTTGTGATTTGAACCTAGTTTGATGTGGCAAAAGAGAAAAGGCATTTCTTCTCAGCAGTTCGAACTTTAACAGTATAGGTGAACAAAAAAGTCCTCAGAGTAAACACCACAGGGACTGAGCTCAAAGGAGGTCTTTGGAGAAGCCTCAGGCTTCCAATTTAAGGTGTTGGAGGCAGATGGATGGGGAATGCAGCAGTTGGGTCTGGAGATTGACACAGGACTACAATGCTCCTTGAGCCACACTAATTCTGTTGACAAGTTCACAGGCAGATGTCCCATGCATTTTGCTCCTCTAGAAGTCCCTTAAACTCCCTTGGTTAGGCAGCTCAGTCAGGACATACAGCTTTTGAAAGGTTTGGTTTCTAGAATTGCATATGCATTTTCCATAAGACAAGTAAAACTGAAGCCAAACCCCTTGAAAGTTTAAAGAAGCAGAGTTTGGGTTTACCCTTTTCCAGTGGGCATTGTAACCTCTATGAAGCAGAGCCTACCACTTGTATTGCACTGCAGCCTTTTGGTGGAGTGACCCTAAAGTCCAGGGCTGAGCTCTTGCTGGTTGCTTAAAAAAAGGATCAGAAAATGCATCAGCCATCAAAAGCATAGGTCCTAGGAAGGTCTGTTGAGAAACAGATGTTATGGGCCTGAATCTCTTCAGGCTAGCAGAACTTGGAGCCAGGGTTTCCATTTCATGCCTGGGTGAAGGCTCTGACACTTGATTGTCATCTCTACCTCCCCTGATCATGGTTTTGTATGAACTGGGATAACCAAAGCTGCAGGTGGATGAAAATTTATGTGGACCTGATTTTGGCTCCAGGGACTTCAGATGCTGTCGAAATATCCAGTTTTCCCTCCAGGATGTATCAGTAGTGCCTTCCTTGTCAAAGCATCTGTGAATACCCTTCAGACAGTAGAGAGTCTGCTTTTGCACAGTCTAGCGAACATGTTTTAAGTTCTTCAATGAGCACGTTTCTTTAGCTTGTCTGAATATTACCCCTTGGGACAGCTTTCCAAAAGTGGTCAGAGAAGATCCCTTCTGTATAAGATGACAACTTTAGTTGTGGTGCCTCTGGTATTCATGGCTTCCAGTAACATGCAGGTGCTGTTTCAGACCTAATTCTGACAGTGTTTGTCAGTAGTGAAAGTCTGCCTTACTAAGGCTGGGGAAAAAAAAAAAAAAGTAAAATATACATGTATATTTAGCACCAGGAGCTTCGGTAATGTCGGAGGAGGGTTTTGTGTTGTGTTTTGTTCAAGAATTTTTTTAACCAAGCAGGATGAATTTCCATGCTCTCTGAGGCTGATGTTTTTGTGTTCAAGGACTTTGCAGGCTTTTCTGGAACTCTGAGCTGAAAGATGCTGGTAGCAAAGCTGTTGTTTATTCCTTAGGAGAACTGCAGTTTTATCTTTGTTTTTGTTTGCTGAGACAATAAAAATTCTGCATAAGTGCCCCTAGGCCATGCAGGCATAATCCATGAGCCAGGATGTACATGCTGACTTGTGTATAACCTACGATCTACAATGGCTTGTCAGCAATGTGCACATATCACTTAGTTTCTGACTAATCTGTAGCAGCATTTAGGTATGGAGTATGAAAGCAGAAGCCCAGGGATGTGATGCAAGCAGTGAATCTAGAGGTAAGAAAAATTTAATTAATTACTTTACTGCTTGAGTGGTCTGCTATCTAATAAGCCTTTGTGATATTTGTGCTAGCTACATAAATCCTGGGGCAGTCAGGGAATACATACAGGCAGTTTAAAAATAGTATATGGCAATTTATGGCGAGAGAATATTTTTGTTATTTAAAAGGGTCTTATTGTGATTCTTCAAACCTTTATGTTACTTCAGTTGCTCTGACTTACTGCTTTCTCCTTGCAACGTTTCCAGGAGTTTCAATAAATGTACTTTCATGTCTAAAGATGAAATGCAACATTGTCATGCCTAAGCAGGTCATACTGAGGAAAAGATAAAATTTTGGAAGCTAGAATTGGAATAAAAAAGTGTAACTGAATAATGCTCGTTTATTATAAATAACACCCTTGAAAAACGGAAATAATTGTTGGTGTGGCAGGGACATATCTTTGTAGCTTGTTGGAAGTACAGCAAAGCTATGACACCTTTGTGAACTTCCTTGAGGAAAGCTTCCAGGCATAGGTTAATTCTGTGCCTTTTCGAATTCATGCCTGAATTACTTGATGCAATGGGATTGTTTTGTGTACTGCTTGACAAATATGACTAGTTTTTAGCTCTTTGTACAAGAGCCTGACAATATGACTTGACATCAGCCAATGTCAGAATGATATGCCAATTCAGAAAAATTTAAATTACCAATGAGTTACACATGTTGTGCTAGCAAAGAATTAGCTTTCAGAGAACCAGAGTGACAAAGCATAGTACTCTTTATTGCCCAGTTTTATAGCTGAGTTGTTGCTTGTTTGGGTTTTTTTAAAACATCTTATGTGAATCCCAATTTTCTCTTTTGATATATTTTTCCTCATTGCTTTCTCTGTCTGACAATGAATGGAGTACTCTTGCTTCACAGCATGAAACTGGAGGATGGGAACAGTGAATTAATTTACCAAGATAATTAAATAATGGGACAATTTCCTTTCAAGAAAATAACTTTCACAAATACTGATGGTCAGATTAGCCTATCTTCCCTCAAGCTGGGGGGCATGCTCTCCTGGTAGTGTGTGCTACAGGAGCGTAAGTTTGCACTGAGACTCTGCTGATATGTGAACAGAGTGACTGCACTGATGGTAAAGTGTCTCAGGGTAAAGACTATAACAGAGCCAGAACCTCCACACAGGGTCTTTATCCCTGAGACAGCACAGTCAGAAGCAGAAATATTCCCTTGCTTTAAGTGGATATAGATGTTAGAAGAGAGCTGTATCATTCACCATTTTTACTGTCACTTTGCATAATTTCTCCTTTATTTTCTCTTGTAATGGGCGTTGCAGGCTTTAGCAGTGCACGTAGTTCCATGCAGTAATTTATGAGGGCAATGGTGAAAGCAAGAGCTGAGATATATCCTTTATTCCATATAGACTTCAGCACAGGTAGGATAGAGCTCAAAGCAACAGAGAGAACAACTTGGAAGGAAGACCTGTGAGCTACAGGACCATAAAACTGCAGACTATAAGTACCTGTATGGCTGAACTCATGACATTAGTAAGGACACCTCTCAGACTCTGGTTGTGCTAAAGCTGGCTGCTATAATTCCTTTTTGCTCTTTGAGACTTCAGCATCCATTTTCCTCAGTAACAGAGTTTATGCATCTCAGTGAGCCTAGGCTGTGCAGTGGCCCCATACGGTTCTGACGCCATTCTGTAAAGCAGGTGTGGAGAAAAAAATAGGTTTAGGTAGTGCAGATATGGAAATCATAGTTCTTTCAACAGCTTTTGAATGCCTAAGAATGAACTGGAGAAAGCAGAGGCAGAGAATTTTTCTCCATCTGTCCCTCTTTCCACTGACATCAGGAAAGATTTGTCCTTGAGACGCCATCCTGTTGTGGAACAAATATCACTACTTCAGGATCATGTTGGTGCCAACTCACTGTTCAACTTAGCTGAACAGGATACCTTTTTTTTTTTTTTTTTGCTAATGTGTGTCTGTGTAGGGCATTTATCATAAAGCCTTTGTGGCTTCCTTCCTTGAAACTTATTTTAGCCCATGACTCAGGTGCTATAAACACTGATACTTGTTGCACAGCTCCTTGTATTGTCTGCTTCACCAGCCTGTATTTAAATTGTCTTAATGAATAGCTCACTGATGTGGAAAGGGGAACAAGCAACAAAGATGAAATTTTTGCTATGCTCTTCTGACAGTACACTGTGATTTAGGATTGGTACTGCAGCTACCTTCCTTGAAAGAAGAACAGTGCTTGATTTGCCTAACAGATGCTGTGTTTCGCCCCTATGGTAGGAAGCAGGTCTCCTGAGAGGATCCTTGCCCATCAGTGGGTGAGAAAATGGGTGCAAATACAAAGATCTAGGCGACTTGATGATATGTGCTTCTTTCTATTTATTTATTCTCTGTAGGTGGTTCCTGCTCTTTATGGCACAAAAATCTCAGAGGCCCAGGAGGACGATTGTACTGACACTATAGCTTTATCACAGGCTGATGAATTGGACCTTTACAGTATGCTGCTGCTCTCTCTTCTCTGGCACTTTGGAAGACAGTGGCCTGAAGGCTAAATCTCATCTGGCTGATGAGAGAAAGAGTAGTGCCTTGGTAGCTTTTGTACCGTGCCCCTGGAGGAGAAACCATCAGAGGTCATCCACAGCTCTGAGCCTGTGCGCTGACATGGGGGATTCCCTCATATTTAAACACCGATGTGTTTTCCCAGGAAAAATTAGGGTGTGAAGAAAGGAGTTGTATTACTCTTGAAGAGTTAATGGAGCTAAACCTTTTTTTTCAGGCTTTCCCCTCTTGAGACATGACGAGCAGCACGTTTTATTTGTGGTTCACCTTGCAGAGATGATCAGGGAACTGTGGGCTCATGGCAGCTGCAGGAGGAAGTGGGGACTGTGGTCATGTATGACCTCTGAGTAAGCTAGGTTGAGTAGCCATAGCCCAAGCATAGGAGTCATGCTCTTCATTAGCAGAGTTTAGAGATGTACTGGAGGTGGCATTTTGCCCCTGAATATCTTACGTAATGACTTCATTGGAATGACTTCATGCTGCCTGCTGAAGTGCTGCTGCTATGACATTACCTAGGCATTTTACCTCATAGGGCTGTTGCTTGCTACAGGTGACTATTTTTCTTAATGCCTAGACTTTTGAATTATTTCTCTATTTTAAAGCTGGATAGGAGCATGCACAAGATGTTTTGTTTTTTTTTTTCTGTACGTGTGTTTGTTACTTTGCCTCTTAGTTTGGTAGTCATCTTGTTGCCAAGGGGATGTCTTTACATTATGCTGCTTTGCTAGTGCATGATTCTCTGATTCTTTGGGAAACTGCAAGCTCAACTTGCCATATCATTTGCACAGCTAATAATCACAGTCTAAAAATAAGCTGATTTCCTGATAGATTGAGGTCACCCTTTTGAGTGGTTGCCTCTTTCCACCTGGATCAAAAGTGCTGGCAGAGATGTTCCAAGCAAAATTAACAGTAATTGAGACACAAAATTTCCATTTCAGTGCAGCAGCTAAAGTTACTAAAACAGACACACAGAACTCATTAGCAAAATAAAAGGCCTTGACATAATTTGTCACAAGATAGTGAAATTGCTCTGCATTGATCTGTGCCAATGTGGGCTCAGTGGTGAGGGAGTGCTGCCATCCCATCTGAAGGAGTTTTCTTCTTGCCATTGTGCTCCTGGAAGGATTCTTGCTGGCAGATGTTCTTGCAGAGATGCGTTGCATTTGTGCACCCTGCAGTCCCCAGCTCTTTTACCTCTTAGGCTGTTTAACCCCTTGTTTTTCCTGGTTGTGCTAAATCTACAGGGCAAGATATTGTCTGCCACTGTTCTCTAGCAGAGATATTGGTAAAATCTAATGGAACAATGAATGAGTTTAGTCCAATTTATGAATTTACAGAAATAAGAGGTTTTCTTCCTCCTCCCTGTACTGTCATGCCCCTCCCATCCCTTTTTTTTTCTTTTTTTAAAATTTTGCATAGTGCCCTGTTAACAGTTTTGTTAACTGACTCAGGCTTGAATAACTTTGAATAACCCCTAGCTTTTGGCTGCCACTAACAAATCATGAAATATGGTGCAAGTTTATCTGAACCACCAAGCATTTCTCTCTTACACTGTGTTTTCCATTTACTTGGACTCCATAGTACTAGCAGCAAGATCTTTTGCTACTCTTCTACTGTTTATTTTTCCTTTTCTAGATAAGAGAAATACTGTATAATACAATGAGCTCCTGATGGTAAGCTGAGGGTCAATGTTGTCCTTTCTCTTTGAATACTACCTTCTGTTTCACATCTAAAAATTGGAAGCTATGGAAATCAGTATTATCAAATTGTGTGAAAGTCAACATGAAGGAATGAAGTGCAGAGGAATGGCAATAAAAGCAAGGCAGCCAGAAATGCAACTGCAGCAATAGCAAGGAACCTTGTATTTTGTATTGCCTGATGCCAAATATGCCTTCTGTGCAAGCAAAGATAATGTCTGAGGCTTGTCAGTGTTTGCCACTCATAGTCACATCTTTCCATGAATGAGATTTCCTTTATTTAATGTATAGTACTGGAAAAAAATTCATTTTCTGCCTTCAAATTTTTTGTTGCTGGGACACTCCTTTCCTGTAAGTTAGGAAGCTTGACTGATTGAATGGGGTTTGGTCATGATTTCAAATATTGAAGTTATGATTTTATTGATATTAAAAATTTTACTTTGTATGTAGGTCTGGTTTATGTAGTTATGCATGTATAAGAAATCTTATAGTTTGGGAACACAAAACTACAGTAACTCAATAAACAAATGCAATAGAAAATTTTTAGAGGACGAACCACGCTTTGCATTTATGACATTCTAATAAGAAAGTGCTTCCTCTGAAGTATGTAAGGCATCAATTATACAAAATTGGTCATCATCACTTTTGAAAATAATTGTGCAGTAACTGCGGGCATATACGACTTAACTTTCATATGCCCAGCAACATTAACTGGAAACTGAACATTTCTACCCACTGTGGGAACTTTTAAGTGTACATAGCACTTGTAACCTATCAGCAATTTCTTCAAAGGTGTAAATTATAATTTCCCAGAACTACTGTTAAATTTCTCTTGAATGCATCACAGAATTACCACAATGAGCAGAAACTGCTTATTTGACCTTGGTCAGCTTTTGCTGCATTGGATCTGGACTATGGGACTATCAGAATTTGACAGATTCCAAGGAAAGATTAGCAAAAAACCCCCAAAAAACCAAAAAAACCCACCAACCAACCAACCAAAAATAAAACCCCCAACCCCCCACC
>WBMY01010750.1:0-32493 GCA_013397315.1 Donacobius atricapilla | reverse complement strand
AAAAAAAAAAACAACCAAAAACAAACCAAACATAACAGAATGCAAATTTTAATAATTTTTGGGGGTGGGTTCCCCCTTTAATTTCAAAGTAATTTCATATCTATAGTTGCTTATCGTTTCACATGATTTCCAATATAAGAATTTCATTAATTTAACTACTGATGGATATATGATATCTTCTGACTTTAGTGTGTTCAGTGGACAGTTTACAATTTCTGTATTATTAAGTTTTACTAAAACTTAACACTGGTAAAACTGTATTCTACACAGACTCTCACAGGTATATTTTTCATTTCCCCCATACCCCTGGAAAGCCACTATTCATCGTTGCTTTCAGTCCCTGTAACAGCAACATGTAATTTGAAGAAACTTATCTTTTTCAGACATCTACACAAGCATCTGTGTACTCTCCTTGACGTCACTTGAACTACTCTTCTGTCATTTGAATTCAGTAGGCAGATCAGCTATGTATAATTCCTCGCTTCAAAAATACTGCATTAAATCTACTGCCAGATGTTTAATTTCTGTTTCAGGTATCAAGCAATTAATGTATAACTAACAACATCTAAGGTGGGCCGATAAAAAAGGAAGAAGATAGAGAGATAGGACAACCTATTATCACTCCTTTCAATGACATTATATAGAGTTTTGACCTTGTTAGAGTTTTCATAACCTGCAATGTATGCGCAGGGGAGCACAAAAAACAGGACTGGGACGGAATCTGTGCATGCTTGAACTACCAAAACACAAACAATCACTGAGAGTAAAGCCAGCTAAAAACTCCTTAGCTGAGCAAAGGTGGCAGAGAAGAACTGTGAGATCTTCAGGGGATGAAAAATAGGACTTAGGATTTAGGGAGAACTCAGGAGGGTGGGGTTGTGGTGGGATGAAAGAGAGCCCCCTTATTAATATCACAACCTCATAGTATCTCACAGCAGAGCATGGCAGTCAGGCTGATCTGGTCTCTGTGAGCCATCCTCCCCTTTAGCTGACAACTGGCCTCTTTACTGACCATTAACAACAGAGGTGCTGCAGTTAGGATAGATGACTGGAATTTAATATGGCTGAGAAAACTGAATAACATCCCTTGCTGCTGTCATCTCCGAAAGCTGAAAGTATCCTGAGTTTGGATCAGCACAGGGGAATATTTTCCATTTGGGGTAGAGCTGAAATGTTGAGAATCATAAAGTTGTTTGAATTTTCAACTTTGAAAGTTTGAATTTTCTTTCTACTAAAAAATAATGCTGAAGGGAATTGAAGGAGCTGTTCTAGGAATCCCTTTAGGATTTCTTCTGTCTGGGAGATACAGCTGAAGAGGTAAGTTACACTGCTTGCACAACTGAAGGAAATAAAGGCAACTAGTGATGTGAGGTGAGTCAGAAGAGTGCAAAATTCTCTGCTGCAAAGTGCAAGTAGCAGAAGTGTTCTGAGGAAACAGATTAATTATCATGCCAGTGATTTGTATTTAATATATTTCACTGGCTTTTACTAGGAATAAAGAAGGCTACTAAGGAGTACATTCCAGGATGAGTAACTTCTCAAAAGTAGGTCAGCCAAGTTTTTATTTCATGATTTGACTGGTGCAGAAAACAACTGGTGTGATGCTCTCTTAGTAGAGACACAGCCTCCTCATTCTGGGACATAAGGCCACATCAGTCTTCTTTTTGGGCACTTACATAGAAATGTGACCACTTTTTTTGAAAGTGCATTCTTTTTATTTATATGTAAATAATCTTTTTCACAAAAGAAATTCTAGTTGAGACCTTTTAAAAAAAATCAGAGCAACAAAATATTATGGATTGCATATGGGATGAATAGCTTATTAAGGGCTATTCAGGGTTCCAGTCACGCAGTGAGGGGAATTCCTACATCTGACATGATCATTTTTCAGTCTCTGATTCCCACTTTGCTGGTATTCACCTTTTATTTTGATTGAGTCTTTGTTTCCAAACTATAATTTTGTAAGCATCCTGATGACTATATTTAAATGTAATTGTCATCAAGAAAGCCAAGAAAAACTGATTTCCATTTATTGTTCTTTGTTGAAAAATTCTCTCAGTGATGCCTTGTCGTTTGTTTGCCATTATGTCAATCACATCCTCATTTTACATCTTTATTTATAAGAAGTCATCAGCAGCAATCAAAGGTGTGAATGATGTTTTGTATCTTTGTATTGACATGGGTCTGGAAATACAAAATGAAGACCAAATGAAAATGACTGCAGCATGAGAGCTGCTCATTCAGTTAAATACCCTACATGGACCAGCTGCCAACATCTTGTCACTTTATTATATTCACACCAATTAAACTGCTCTTTTCTTACAACTCTGACTAAACTGATGAAGTCAAAAGACTTTTGGCAAAGAAAGGTCTGGGTTCAATTTGCATTGCTGAATGTTCTCTCTTTCTGTGAGCAAAAATGGTATTTGTAAACAGAACATTCAAATGTTTGGACTTCTTTAAAGAACTTATAGCAGGAGACATGAACATACAAAGGAGACTTGGCTAATACATCTTACGTGGTTTTCTTAATGCTGTTGACACACCACTGAAACCAGAGAGTGTAAGTTCCTGCAATACAAGAGATAATACCCTTACAAGGATAAAAATGTTTTAAAAGTTGGAAAACTATGAAAAATTCAGAGTTTTATTGGAATATTTTAGGACTATGTGCTGGGATCTACAGTGCTCAACATGTTAGTAACTGGTCTGAGTAGTAGTGGAGTGTCAAAATTTGCTGATGACACCCAAAAATTTAGAGGCTTAAAGGCTGCGGGAAGAGAGTCACAGAAGTACTTGCTGATACCAAAGAATAAAATAGAAGCTGAAGTTTGATCCAGTCATATTTAAAACAAGGGAAATGAAGAAACTATCTAAATCCTGAGTGCTCTGTGCTCACCTCTAGGCCGATCTGCTTTGGTGCCTGGGAATAGGATTTGGGCCAAAAATAGGCTACAAAAACATTACTTCACTGATTCTCAGGGAGGCCTGGGGAAAAGCAAACAAAAGCTAGTAGACTTAAAGTGAAAGTACAAAATATTCTATAAGTCAGTGTCTCTTCTAACTAGGAAATACCTTTTTTTTTTTTAATAAATACATTTCATACTGTTTAGTTCAAAACTATTTTTTTATGGCTGGAAAAAGAAAAGGGAAACCAGGGTGGCCCAGGACTGGATCCCAGGACTTCATCCTGGAGAGAAATGACAGAAGGCCATAGAGGTATAAACACTATGAGGAGGATGATCTGGGAACGAAAGTTCAGGGATTTGCTCACTAGAGGAGTTGGGGGGCATTGAATGAGCTTTACAGATGAGATAATAATTCACCAAGTGGGCAATAACTCTGCCAAACTCCTTTCCATGGGATATTGTAGACATCATTTTAGGTCACAAATTTGATCAAGGTAATTTATGCAAGAAAATCGATCTTAGCACTTAAATTCAAGGAAAGCAATAGAATTTCAGGAAGCTTTTGTGCCTGAAAGCACCGAAGACTGGAAGGCAGTTCTGGGAGTGTAATGTACAAATTGCCCCATCAGGGTTTTCCTCAGCTATCTGCCGTTTGTCCTAGTTAATTGTAGGGCCCTTGGGCCTGGTCTGGTATATTTGTAAGTAAAGGTGATAAGCAACAGTTATGGTGGGTTTTTTTTACTTAAAGATTTGCATTTTTGTAGCTTTCATTGTATTTTTTGATATAGCAGGACAACAAGATATTTGCCAATATGCCTTACTCTTAAAACTAAAAGCAGATGTATTTCTCTTGTCTGTCAACCAGAACATGCTTCACCAGATCCAGATGTCTCAGAAAAAGTGAAGCAGCTGAAGGGGTTTTTAGTCGTGTGTGTATCTTCATAAAATAAGGTTTTCCATTAAAAGGAAAAAAATTAAAATGGAGTAAGGCAATTGTTTTCCTATTATTTTACAGATGTTTTCCAGGAGATTCTTTTAAAGTACTCTGATCATTCATTCCTTTTGGGCCTGAGAAATATAATTTTGTTTTACTCTGAAGGATCTTGGGATATGGGGAGAGAAGAGTGGTAAGTTAATGTTATGAAGCTGGTGTTCTGGCTCTTAAATTTCTTTTTCTGCTTTGCTACTCTGAAAAGCTGTTGATAGCAAAGGGATCTCAAGGAGATTGTGGAACAGAAGGAAATGCTCTGTGAAGCAACATGAAACCTCTTTATAAAGAACAGCCTCTTCTTTCTTCTGCAGATAGCTCACATGAATAATCTGCATTAGAACTGTGACCTATTGACTGAAAAAAGTAGTGAGCTTGTTTGAAAGTGCAAACATCCAAGTAATTCTCACCAAAACAGCTGGGTTTAGGCTAATTTTACTTCCCTTCCTGCTGCTTGTGTGCTGTCATATGGAAGGGGAATAACAGATGACTGTGAATGAAGTGGTGACTTGGACCTTTCTGTGAACTGGAAAAAATGGGAATATATGTAATTTTGGGTATATAACACTGATTATCCATGCACAAAAGAGCAGTAAATGGATAACCTACCCTAACAATAACACATAAGAGTGTGTAGGTTTTCAGAGGGCATGTGGTTTTATTCCACTGAGGAAAGTCAGAAAGCCTTTATGGCTGGAAAAAAAAAAAATAATAAAAAAGGGTTGCTCTGTTGGATTCTTTCCTACAATTCTTGGGCTTTTTTTTGTGCCACCAGATATGTCTAAAAGTGAAATATTTAGTGTTTTAATTAATGAAAAATTAATATTTCTGTAGAAAATCTGTTTTAAAGCTGCTTATTAACACAGGTCACATAAAAATGAAAACTACTGAAGAGGTGGGAACACCAGTTTATGTTCAAATAAGGGTCTCTCAGATCAGTTGCTCTTCACAACATCCACAATCTGATATGATTTTCTGGAATGTCCTTACTATGAGAGAGAAGATAAAAGGCAAAGGGCCAGAATTTCTGGTCAACCTCAGCAAGGAGGGAGGTCAATGTAATAACTATGCCATGTGATCGCACAGTAAATACATAGATAATCAAGTTGGAGTGAGATTATGTTAACTCCCACCGAAGTGTTAGCTAGCCAATAAATCATTTGTGTGAAGACTCTGCTTCTGCTGGGGAGCAGTGATTTCGTCTTCCAGAAGCTTACATAAAATGGCCAGGCTTGTGGTGAGCATTGACAATAAAACCTCCTCAATTTAATGTATACCTCCTACTGGAATGTATTGCACTTCTTTTACTGCTCTTGAACAACCATAAAGCAGGATATTTGAATCACTTAAGTCAGCTCAAATTGATTACTAACAGACTATCACATTTCCATGTGACGCAAAGTGAAAAAATGTAATCTTCAGAAAATACATCCTTTAACATAAAGTGCACTATACTAACATGCTTGGGATACATTTGTAAGATACCTTAAATCAATACAAGAAATATATGTTTTAGAGTTTGTTTGGAATAAGAATCCAGAGCTGTGTTTCTCTGTTAAACTAGATGATGACAATTAAAAGGTGTGTGTTGCCTGCTCATTAGTTCACAAGGCCAAAAGTACATCTACCACCTCCCTGACTTTAGACTGGTCCTTTCTGCATTCCTTTGGTCTTCTACCTGGTAGTTCCCCCTGCTGCTGGCCTGCTAAAATATCCAGCTTCTGCATTTCCGGGAATTATTGATTAGATTAATTTTGATGATTTCCAGTCGTCAGTAAAAATCATGTACGTGCACCTCAGTGACAGATTTGTTAAAACAGATTTTCAGTTGATCATGAGATGTGTATCCAGATGTTCAGATAATGAGTGACTTGGGAGCACTTAGCAGCAGCTTAAAATTTCACCACATTAATCTTTGTGTGTTACTCCATGAACTGTACAAATGCACAGCTCATTTATGCTGATATGTTTTGCTCTAGAGCTCAATAATTTCAAATCCACTTCAGTTCTGAAAAACCAAGGCAAACTCCATGTTTTGTATTCAATTCATTAACCTGGTAGATGTTTGGGAGTTTTTTTTCTGTCAAAGGTTCAGTATCCAACTGCTGTCAGATACAAATTATTTAATAAAGGAAAATATCCCCCACCAAAATGGCAAAGTTCATTTTATATACCCAAATACCTCTATCCAGGATGAATTCTTTCTTTATTTTATTTTATTTTATTTTATTTTATGGATTTGAATGTTATTGTTAGCACTGATGAACATCCAGTGCAATCGCTTAAGGTCTTTCTATAAAAAACAGTCTCCCTATCCTACCCCTCAAAATGTGTGATCAGAATGAAAAGACATTTACAACATTAAAAAAAAATTCAATCTCTATTTTAAAGTGACTTTTTAAATTCTAAAATTAGAAGATGGTATTTTTAGTTTGAGAACTGCATTTTTATATTCTGGAAGTTTTAAAAAATTGTTTACTAAGTATTTCAAAAAGCATAAAATATTCTAATAACTTTTTCACCCTGCTCCTTTGCACAGTAGATTTACTATTCTAATTTTTAGAATTTATGTCCTGGTGAAAGTAGATGTTAAAAGACCTGAGAAAATGTAAGTATTTGTAAAATATTAATTTTATAACACCTAGTCTTTTGGAGGAAAATAAAACTATTTCTTTACTCATTCCTTGGAGTTTTAGAAATTCATCAGCAACTATTATAATATGTGTCAAGTGCCTTTCTGTCTAACAAATAAGTATCATTACTGATCATTATTTTGTAAGAAATATTTTTGATAGTGTGAAGAAGCAAAAGATATCATAAGTCCAGTTTTAAGGGAGAGGAATTAATGACTTTTTGAGATACCTTAAAATAATTCAAAGGAATATTGACTTTCTAGGACAATGCCACTTTCCAGGATTGTTTCTGAAGTTACCCTTGGCAGTACACTTCAATGTGATGAAACATCTTTTATGTTCTCATGCAAAAGGTTGAGCAGAGGGAAGCATAAGCATTGGGAGAGTGCACAGCTGTCAGTTGCAGAGGCAAGGGGAGGTAAGAGCCTTTATTCAACACAACAAATATTTAAAATGTTTTCTGTGTTATTCTGTAGCCAAAACAATGCATGGTAGCAGCATACCTGTTGTGCTGCACTAATGCATCTGCAAAGTGAGCTTCATTTAAAGTCAGGAGAAGGATGCTTGAGGGTAAGAGTGCTTTCAATGTTCATGTACCACAGGAATTTTTTACAGTGAGAACATCCTCTGGAACAACCTCCCCAGAGGTGTGGTAGAGACTCCTTTGCCAGAGATTTTCAATATACTTTTGAGCAGGTACTAGATAATTTCATCTAGGCACACTTTGCCATAGAAGGTTGATGAGGTGATCTTTCAAGGTCCTTTTTAACCTGCGCTATTCTAAGGTTCTGTAATTCTCCAGCACAACTTCTTCTCTTCTAAATGCAGAGATAAGAACAGATGTTAATTTACTGGTACTGGTGACTGTGTCAGAAGTGTGAGAAGTATTTTTGGAAAAGTCAAGGAGTTTTATTTGCTATTGTTGGTTGGATGTATTTCTTCTGTATCTTTATCAAAGCCTGGTTAGATCCCTCAGACTTAGTCACGTAAATAGGCAGGAAAAGGAAAGTGTAATTCTTTAACAAGAATAATGTTCTTCTCAAACAGCAATATTTAAATTAACTTCTGTAAATAACGTATGAACATACAGGAAATATAGATTTATCCTGAATTAACTGGCTGCCAGTTGAGGAGGAATAATTAATCGCAAGCATGGTTTTAGCCCCTGGCAAATGGAAGTAAAAAGCTTAACTTCACATTTTATTTCATTTCACATTTATAATTTGTGGTGTGTGTAGTTGAGTCATTACCATCTGTCAGTTGATGCACAATAATTTTTTAAGAGATGATATATGTTCACATGATTAAAAGTAATCATTGTGGCTTAATATACTGCTTTTTATCACTTTGGTGTCTGATTTTGAATTCTCCTAGTTTGCTATGGCTCTGTAATATTGTGCTATGTAGATTAGCAAAAAAATCTCATAGTAAAGGGATTGTCTAAAGGTGTTATAAACTCTTCCTTCTTGGTGGTCTTTTAAAAACAGTCTAGATAAACATCTGTCAGGGTTGATCCTGCCTGTGGACAGGGAGTGGACTAGACCTCTTGAGACCTCTTCCAGTCCAAGGAGTCTGTGATTTTAGTTTAACTCAATGAAATGCCACAGAGGGATTTGTGCTAATTTAATTAAGTTGGCGTTTAAACAAGTTAACAGATGTTTACACTTATAGCTGTAACCTTTTAAGATCTAGAGTGTGCGTTCTATTCCATTACTTCACTGTGCTTTTAATTAGAGAACTTTTCTCTAACCGTAGCTGCAACATGTATAAGTCCATGATAAGACTGTATATCATTCATGCAACTTTTATTCTGTCCATCATAAGCATATTTGTTGTAGGGTTTTTTTATTTACTTCCAGTCATGTGCTGTTTTTCCCACTTTGTTTATGCTCTTTGTTCTTTTCTCTATAGCTTTAGCAGCCTGCATTTTGGAATCAGAATAGTTTTACCCTTCTCAATATTTCTCTCTTTTTCCCCTCCAGAAACCTTCAGTTAAATTTTTTTTGTTGTGGTTGGTTTGGTTTGGTTTGGTTTTTTTTTAAACTGTGACTTCCCAAACTTCATCACTTGTTAGGCTGAATCATTATCAGTACTGATAAAGAAGAAACATATTTTCATGGGCAGCATTCTTGGTGGTACATACCAGAAATTCTAAACTGTTTTCAGATGCATCTGAAGGATCTGGATACTGACTGCTTGCAAATAATTAAAAGTTTGGAATCATACTCTTCATCTTCTATGAGTTTGTTGTAGATAAAAGGATGTGTATCCTGATATTTTAGTTAGACCAAGGACATTGAGAGGCCTAGACTCTTGAATACGTTGATATGCTCTACAGGGTTGCTCTTCAGCTCTTCAGCTTTTTGTTTGTTTGGGTTTTTTTTTTTTTTGCTTGAATTAAAATGGAGCTTTGTCAAATTGTAGGTGGAATCTCTTGAATGTTTTTGTTTTGGCCTGAATTACAGATTAAAGCAGTGTTTCTGACTTCTCAGGAGTTATTTAGATCACTGAATCGAGACAAGGTTGATTGAATTTCTGCCCCACCAACCATATGTCCATTTATATGGCCTTTAAAATACAAATAATAGCATATACCACCAGCAGCATTAGGTGGTTGCTCTTGACATGGAGGTAATTCTATGAATATTTAGTGCAATTTTCCATAATCAACTCCATAACACGTTTCAGACTTCAGGTGTTTGGATTTATTCAGGCCCTCAGGAGAGGCATGGAAGTAGATTTAGTATTAGCTCATGTTATTTGCCATCAAACACTGATAATTGTTATCCAGTAGCCATCTACGAGGCTCATCCTTCCTGCTCTATTTTGCTTATTCCTTATGTTGACTTCTGGATATTTTTCTGCTTGCTTCATTTTCAGTGTCAGATGAGTCAGTGATATGTCTTTCTCATGTACTCAATGTTAAACTAATGGTTAATTTTTTTCTGCCAAAAGAATTGTTGTTTGGGGTTATTTTGCTTTATTTTGTTTTGTTTTGTTCTGGTTTTGAGTACTTTCTGGTGCTTGCAGTTATTTGGGTCTCTGATTTAGCTGGTGGTCTACCAGCCAGCCCATCATCTTTTTCTGGTAGAAACAGTCTGAACACATCAGCCTAAGTGCTGCAGCTGTAATGATGCAGCTCTAGGCACCCTCTTGATCTCTTGACATTTTCACAAAAGTAATTGCCTGCTATTGTAGGAATCTTTCCCCTTTCTGTGACATAATTGCTTTTCTTGAGGTTTATTATTTTGTATGTGAAAGGCTTTAAGCTTGTTACAGGGTGGACAGTATTTGCTTTTGGTGAAGTTGTGGGATGGTCTACATTCTGCTGTATGGTTACATTCTGTGCTGGGGAACTAGATTTGATAGCCCTGATCAGATTAGTGGGAGTCATGATCTCATTATTGTTATTTTTAGTGCTGCAGCACCTTCCCTAATGGCACTGCAAAAGAAACAAATGGTCCCAGTCATGAACTAAAGAATTATAAAACATAGAAATGAAAAGTTCATGTAATCCTGATTAAGTAGAACCAACTGTTCCCTAATTCCTCTGTGTTGTATGGTGCTAGGCAATATAGTGTTTTCCAAACACTAAAAATTTAAATAAGCTATAGTGGAATTTAAGTTTAGTACTCCTCTTTTTCAGTCTGTCCCTGAAATAGTTTGGTCTTTGATTCTTTTCTGTTGTCCTCTTTTGTGAGTGAATAAGCTAAGACTTCTATGATTAGGCTTTTTCTTGTGAAATTTCCTCTTTTGTCAGCCTTTCACCCCTGACCTCACAGGGCAGTCTCCAAGAGATCTCTGAGTCCAAGCAGAACTCAACTGATTTAATGGCCAGCTGGAAACAGGGACATGCAAGAACTATATTTTGATGAAAGTTTTGATTTGACATTGCTTCTGTATCCCTGTTTATTCATTTATTTATCATAATCCTGCCCT
Organism: Donacobius atricapilla; assembly: GCA_013397315.1. Lineage (NCBI taxonomy): Eukaryota > Metazoa > Chordata > Aves > Passeriformes > Mimidae > Donacobius > Donacobius atricapilla. Next base: position 22,024 of record WBMY01010750.1, on the reverse strand, counting down.
GGCTATTAATTTCTGCCTCAGGCTTGACTGCTCTGTTGTGCTGGAATTATTTAATCTCTTTCATTCCAAAGAGAATTCAGCTCATTAAAGCAGCAAGAAAGATTTTCAGCAGAGGATTATAGGCTCAGGAGCCATCTGGGAGTGCATGTATAGTGTGCATATGTGTGTCTCTGTTGGTGAGAAAGAGGGAAGAGGAAGTGACCAAAATAAGGAAGCTCCCTTACGTCTTCTGACATAGAAAGTGGTATGGTTTTGTGTTTTATTTCTTCAGTTACCACTTCTCAGAGTCTCTGTCTGTCTGTCTCAGGGAATGGCAAACCCTGTTGTAAAATTCTGACTTAAAAAGTCAAAATGTTTTAAAGTTTCACTCCAGTTTCAGCCTCAGGTTGAACCTTTTTAAAGTTCTAGTCATGACATCAGCAATGATAAACAACTGGAACTGCTTTACAGTCATGATGACTAACCAGATCCTTGTTTTCTACTTTGCACAGAACCACTGAAAGAGATCTGGAAATGGATGGTTTAAAACACTGCAGTTTGTATCAGTAATTTGTTTTAATGTTTTATTTATTTAAATTTAAAAGGTTTCCTTTTTCCTTGCCTCTTCCCACCACGTGCCTTTTTTATCTTAGCTAGTTAGGTTAGCTGAAGGGAAGTAGGACATGGGAATAGATTAATGTTTTCAATTAGCTATAATTGATTAAGCTTGCTACAGGAGGTCTGTACTGAAACTAAGGTTGGAATAATTTCTCCTTCCACTTTCGCCATTGCTTCTATACAAAAATTTTATAGCTATAATTCTGAGGATATCAAGCATCCATCTTGCCTTGCACTTTCTTGCAACACCTACTGATGGGTCCTTTTAAAAACTCAATTAGGCAGTGATGACTTTATATGGAATTTGAATACCCCAGTACAGAGAAGCATGAAAAATTCCGTTAGCTGAAGGAATAGGCAAAGAATGCTGAGAAGATTTGATACAGATCACTCTGCCATACTGAGGCCATTACATTGTTGTGCCTAAGTTTTGTAGACAGACGTGTCAAACCTGTCATGTAGGCTCTGCAATGTCCCTAAGCAATCCTAATCCTGGTAATTGGGTAGACATGTATAACTCATGGCTACAGCCATTGACCAAGTCATCTCCCAGGATATGCTGTTGCAAACCCAAAGCAGAGAGCTGAGGTTATATTCAAAACATCTACTGCAATGACTGCAAAAATGGATATACACATACATAGCAAATAAACATTTCTTTTAACTAGCATATGGAAAGAAACCTGAGTGGATTTTTTTTTTAAGTTTGGTTAGCTTTTTAATTGTTACTGTTAACTTATGTGTTCATTTTAAAGGAATATTTGTCTGAGAATGGTCCCCTTCTGAAGTAGGGATACACAGAGCATAAATGTCTTGCATGTGGGACACTCTCTTTGCTACACGTTTACAGTATAGGAAGGAAACATGGAAACAGCTGGTCTGGTCGCAGGATTTAAAATTATTCTTTTCATGGATTTTTTACATATGGTCTGTCTTGTTGACAAGAAAATGGAAGTCCCAAGAGGATGCATTAATAAGCTCATAATAATAATTATACCCTCTCTGAGGGTATAACTACAGTGATAGACCTAAGGGAGGAAGCAAGGGCAGGGGGCTAGGAAGTGGTGCTGCAAGGAGACAGGAAAAATAAAAAAGAATTACTGTAAAAGCTCTGTAAGATCCCAAGGACTCTGAAGAGAAACATGTGAGAAGGTCATGGTGAGGGCACCAGAGAACAGCCTTAAGTACTCAGTCTGTGCTATGAGAGTCCATGTGGGGGTCTGCCCTCCCTCCAGAGTGTACTGGTGTGTTGGGGAGCCCTGGCTGGGCTGCCTGCCCACACTCATGCTGCTTCTGCATCCACATCTCCTTGTGGCAGCTCTTCCCCAGCTCCTTCCACAGAGGTGCTCCTTGTCATTCTGCTTCTATCTTTCCATGAGAGATATGGAGAGCACAGCATCATCTGTTCTTGGAGCACAAGTCTTATGAGGAGCAGCTGAGGGAGCTGTGTTGTTTATGCTGGAGAAAAGGAGGCTCAGGGAAGACCTTATCACTACAGCTGCCTGAAGGGAGGTTGTTGCAAGGTGGGGGTGAGCCTCTTCCTCTAGGTTACAAGTGACAGAATGAGGTGGAATGGCCTCAACTTGCACCAAAGGAGGCTTAGATTAGATTTTTGGAAATCTAAATGAATGTCTTCACCAAAAGAATTCTAAAGCATTGGAACAGATTGCCCAGGGAAATGGTGGACTCACCATCCCTGTAAGTGTTCAAAACACTTGAATATGGCACTTGAGGACATGTTTAGTGGTGAACATGCTGGTGGTGGTGCTGGGTTGACAATTGGACTTCTTGATCTTAGAGGTCTTTTGGAAAAGACCTTTCATAGTTCTATGGTCCAGACCTGAGGAATGGGTAAAAGGACCCCCAGTGAGCTGTAGCCTTGGAGACTGCAGATCAGGCTTACAGGGAATGGCTGCATATGGAGGAAAACACAGTGTGTGTCTCCTGGGTTCGCCCTTGGGACCAGGAATTCTATCTTATGTGATGAGTGAATGCAAACTTGTTCATGCAGCGATGGAAAAAGTGGCTGCAAACTAAAAACACTTTTAACCAAAAATTGGCATAATACCAATCTCTTTATGAAATGTTTCTGCAAAATCCAGTGAATTACTTGATTTCCTTTTGTTTCTTATGTTCATCTGGCATTGTTTGCAGACACCCTTTTTCACTCAGCTCCAGTAAATGAGCATTATGTTTGTTATCCTTCTTTGGAGCAGTCATTCACACCATTGGAGAAGATGGGAGCTCTGGTTTAGACACCAGTCCAGCTGGGTCCCATCAGCCTTTTCTACTCTGATGGACATGTATTATGGCTTACAATTTAATTGAATATTTTCTCAGTTATCCCTTGTAATTTCTAGAGGATCCACCACAGAAAGACATGTACACTGACCTGAAATCAAATATTACTCATGGCACCACAGTTAGCTCTAAGCTGCTGGGCCAAGACAGGCTTTTGAAAGGCTGCAATTAGTTACTTGCATTGAAGGTGGTCTTACCACCTGAAATAAAACATTTATTTAGGTATCATCAGGATACATTGTAGAGCAACCTTTGCTGTATATGGGTACAGCGATCACCCCTGGAACTGGTTAGAAGGAAAAAACATGAGAGCATTCCTGAACCTTTCGAGATGTTGAAAGAAATATATGGCTGAGGTATACTCAAACTAACTTAAAAAACCCAAACAAAGAAACACTAATATCCAACAGTTGTGACTGTTGTTCTCATCTTTCAGTCAGAATTTGGATTTATTTAGAATACAAAAAGCTGGAAATCTTGCCATGCAATCTTGCTTTTAGTTTCATCCTACCCAAAATGGGACAATGGAATTATATATATAGTCCCACAAAGTTTTATCTGCAATTGACAGAAGATATTTCAGAATGACTAAAAAGGCAGATATTATCCAGTGACTAAAAGTAGAGTACTCAGTGCTTTAGGCAAGTGTTTGAAATTAGAGAAGATGGATCCAGACCTTGAGACATCAAAAGGTATTTCAGAGGAAATCTTTCAATCACTGTTTTCTACCAGAAAAAAAAAAGTTGGTTAAAAATAATAACATCAATAATTAAAAAGTGTTATATAAAGATTTTAACCAATAACAATTCAATAAAGACTACATTTTGGCCTTAAGTGATCTTCAGTTTGAAGAGAGGCTTGGAAACAAAGCCAAACCCACAGTTTCTGACATAGGCCTCTGGCTTCCAGACTCTGCTTCTTTGCTGCCATGTAGAGAAAAAAAACAATCCTGCTCCTATGCAACTCATGTAAATGAAGGATTTCTGGTTTGTAGCTGGCAAGCAGATGCTGGCTGTATTGAAACAAAATAGCACATCTTCGTTTTTTTGATTTCTATTTGCCACTTAAGAGGGTTCTCAGCTGAAAATAACAAACTTCTTGGAGCTTGAGGAACCCTTATCCTGAATTCAATGGGTATCATGTCTCCGAAACATCAAAACCAGGACTCTGATTTCTGATTAGCCATCTGACTATACTCTGATACACTGTTTTTTGCTGTTGTTGTTGTTTTGGGGTTTTTTGGGGTTTTTTTTGTGTGTGTGTGCATTGCCATATTTTGGGTGTTAGACTTTGCCTTCCTAATGTTTTTTCTGCAGTTCAAAATGCACTGTCAAGCTACTGAAAAAATTATTCTGGAATTATTGAATAAAAAATTAGTAATTGCTTGCTCACAAATTTTAATCAGAAGTCTTCCTGATATAAAAATGTTTTAATCCTCTCAGTATGAAGTTCCTTTTTAGTGTATTGATAAAAAATTTTTGCTTATTCTCTTTAGAAATTATTTACAAAAGTATTGTTTGATAAATACTGCAATGTAGGAATTAGTTCAACTACAAGAACGTGATTTTAAGTTTAATTCTTAGGTACGTTATGATACCATATAAGATATGTGATAATAAAAATGTTTCCAAAATTACAGTGGTTATTTAAATTTTTACTGTGTATATATATACATAGAAATTTGTGCATGAATGTGTAGAAAATGTGTTTTAAAAATATTACGATATTCTTACAGATATTTTATATTTAATTCCTCTGCATGTGAGTATATAGATATTTTGGGAATTTTTTTGACTTGGGCAATGTCAAACCCAAGTATCTATCCAAGTCAAGCATCTAAATGTCCATAGTTGGGTTCATTCTGCTGCTTTGCACTGATGGCTGTTTTCTCTTCCTGTTTTCCTTTTCTGACCATCCCTGACAGATATGTTTCAAAGAGGAAGATCACAGGTTCTCCTTCTCATCCTCCATGTTTGGAAACAAAATAATCTTCTGAACGCAGAGAGGCTCTCTGTAACTTGGAGTACCAGTCCATAAATGAACATTATTTGCATAGAAATTGCAGGTGTCCTGCAAAGACAGACAGTGCTGTAAATGAGAGCAAATAATTTCATCCTGGTTTGAGAAGACCAGGGAGTTTGTGGGGAGTTTGTGCATAGCTGTCTGTTTGAGATACCCTGAGGAGTTGCTGCTTCTTTGTTTTTCTGCCCCCCTTGTCTCAGCTCTACCCTGTTCAGTTCCGTTCAGAGCATGGATGTGGATGAGATCATAGCTAGTTCTGCTTTTTTGTTTCCCTTTCTCTCTTGTCTATGTTTACAATAAAGTGCCTGTATTGAAACTGCAATGAATAAGCAGAGTGAAGGAGGAACTTCTTTTGGTGCAATTCTTTTTCTTGGAGAAGTTTATCAGATAAAGTTGAGCAAGACTCTGAATAAATTTTTTTTTTTAATTGCAATTGAGAAGGATAGAAGGAGGTTTTTCAATGTGTGTTGTCCTGGTTTTGGCTTTTTTCAGCTTTATTCTATTCTTCATTGGTTCAGTGCTGTGTTTTGGATTCAGTAAGATAATAATGTTAACAACACACTGATGTGGAGGACACCCACAGAAATCAGTAAGGCCTAGGGATAACAGGGAATGACTCTGCTGTTTCCCTACTGATGCAGTAAACAACTGGCTGCCAGGCTGGGGAGAGGCAGAAGGATGGGGGAAAGAGTTCCTCTTCTATAAATATTCTACAAATACCAGGGAATTTCGTGGTGCAGCAAAGATCCCCACAACTTCATAGCATAGATTGCATCCTCTGAGAGGGCTTGTCTTGCAGACATGCCTCTCTTCCACTGGTGAAGACTCCAGCTTTCCCTTCCTCCAAAGATTTATTCTAATATGTCTTTCTGTGGTGACTGGTGTATGTTGAGTCAAATATTAGAAAACCTGATCTGTCTTTAGTGCAATTTAGCAGTTGGAAATGAGGAGGTTCAGCATCACATAACCAAACAGTTATTTGTGGATGACAGGCAAGTGCTCCACTGACCACATGGCTGGAACTTCCTGATTAATGTCTTTCCCAAAATCTCTGCAGTCTGTCCTAACTGCTCCTGTCACCCCAGGGTCTGAATGCCTACTCTAGCTCACCACCATTATTACAGGCAGCTGAAGCGGAAATGGTTCTAGGTAAAATTACCTGGCAATTTCCATTATAAAATACTGTTTTCAATGACTTATAGCTTCTCCAAAGTTTAATTTGTTTTCAACTTTCCACAGTAAATGCTTTATTCGTGTGGGGGGAGGAGCAGGAAGGGGCAAGAGAGGAAGGAATGATAGTGGGTAAGGAGAATAAATGCAGAGACTTAAAAACCTTGAAGTATCTAGTCTGTTTTTCTTTTCTAGAAATATCTGCTTATTTGGGAGCAAGGAAAGTAGAGAGTGTTTGTGGTTCCTGTGGTTGTTCCTTTGTAAATGTACCCATGGTTATGGATTTGGAAACCTGTTTGCAGATGGTCAGAGGTGGGACAGCTGGCAGTTAATTTTTCCAATGAGGATGATGTGTGTGCTCCTACCCCTTGCCAGCACCAATGTCCTGTCAGTAGATCTGGGCTCTGAACCTGCCCCACCCTGAGTGCCATGGGACACACTGGCCGTCAGCTTGGCCAGAAGTTGCCGTGGCATTGACCTGGGAGCTGGGACTCTGGGTTCAAAGATGCAAGCAGGAAAGAGAAGATGGAGCTCAGACTTGGGGGAAGAAACCTTGTGTAGATGGCAGGATGGTTGCTGGCATTGTGAAGGAAGAAGGAGGCAGTGGGACAGGAGGAGAAACAAGATGCTGGAAACAAGAGGGATGAAAACCTTGTGCTGAATGGTGCTGTTGTACAGCCTCTTATACTGGAGTTACACAAGCACTTGTGTGCACTGTTACACAGTTCTGAACTGCAGGAGTGCTAATCATTTCTGCCATTTATTTCTAAGGGTGTCCAGTGCTTGGAGGGTGTATTTGGGCTGTGTCATAAAGGCTCCCTGCCAAATCCCCTCCTTCTTTGTGGCCAATAATGTTGAAGGACAAAGCATTGCTGAAGAAGAGAAGATGATTTTCATGATTTTGTGACTTGGTTTTGATTTGTAACCTATGCATCTATCTTGCAAATTTTGAATTTCTTTCTATTTTTTACAATTTATTTAACTAATAACTTGTTACCATAAAATACATCCTATGCTGATGATCTCCATGGAATTAAGACCTTATGAAACTTACTCTGCCTTCAGAACAGATTTTTGATAATAACATGTAAATAAACCATGAGATCATATTTTTAGAGGTTAAAATATTTTGATCTGTTTTCATTAAGTACTTTTTCTCACTGAGAACAGTCCATCCTGTGCACTAAATGGTCAAAGGCTGTCTGGGGGGTAATAAATACATGATATTTGAATGAAACTTTGTCTTAGCATGTAGCAGAGAGAAGAAAAATGTAAGGTTTTCTGTGCAAACTTTTATGTGGAAACTTCTTAGATTTTGGAAGTTGAACTGTGCTACCCTAGTATTGAATTAAAATTATTTATATTTATTATTTAAGTTAATACGGATTTTTTTCTCTTTTCCCACACATGTGTGTGCTCAAATATATATGTGTTTATGTAAAGTGTAGTTGTTTAGTATGCACAGAGATGTGTGAGAGATGTATGTTGGGCCAGAACTCTCTCATTCCTTAGCTGTCCCATGAGACTTTAAAAATTATGGTTTCCTGTTTACTTGTTAATTCGTCATTATAAAATCCAAATGCTATTAGTATTCTCAGTGTTTCTGGTGAGTATCTGAAGTTTTAAACAAATCCTTTATTTTCATAAAAGGAAAACAAGACTTAATTTACATCAATTTGACATTTTTTAAACACAGAAAATGCAGATTTTTTTAAAAAACAATTGTCCCATCATCTTAATGGTAATTACTAGGGACATTTCGAAAACATAGTGTTTAAGCTGTGCATTGTATTCCTGCTGGTTTTGAATCCTATGTTTAAAGTAGATTCATGTGTCACTTAGGTGTTACCACTGATGGGTTCTGCAAGGTGATAGGACAGGGAGTGAGCTATGCTGACCAAAAGAAAAAAAGAAAATGTTACCTTGGTGTGTAAACCTTAAAAAATATGTTATCTCTCCACCACCTGGTGCACTTTCCCAGCTGATTCCAAGTGCAGCTGTCAGATCTACCAAGTCAGTTTTCTCATAAGTTTACTGAGGATTTGGGACAATAATAATGATGATATTATATGTGGGCATTTTGACTGTGTTCTCTTGGGATCTTCAGAAAAATGCAGGTTTGGATAGCTTGACCTTGTTGTAATTCACACAGAGCTTGTTCTGGAAATTCCAGTTTTCTGCCATTGGAACACGCACAGCTCCTATCCTGGAGGAGCCTCTGGCCATTCCCAGACATTGTTTATGGCAAGAGTTCAGGAGGATGTGAGCCAACCCTCTTAGCTATTTGTACCATTTATCTCCCTATCCCTCACCCGATCTTGATTTTTTCCATGGTTATGAGAAGATTTTATAGACATCTTTACAGCACAGTCTCCCCACTGATGTAATGACCAAGCATAATGTTTTCAATACACTGTGATAAATGAGTCCTAAGAGGGATTTCAAGTATGTGGTGGGTGACTTGTTTGGCATTTTTCCTCTCTCCCTCTTTGATGTCCTCTCTCTGTACTGTACTCAGACTGTAAGGGTTATTCAGCTGAAGCATGTACATTGGAGTAGGTATTGATCCCTGCTCCATTCACAGAGTTTGGCTGGCTATCTCTCCTCTGAAGCTCTCTTACCATTAAAAAGATTGTGTTTGACTGAGGCTTAGACACTCAAACAGTTGAGTTACAAAGTCCTTGTCTTTTTCCAAAGCTTCCCACGTAGAGGATGGTTATTCTTCAAAATGCTTTTTTAACTTTGGGCAGATGAAGACTTGTCATTTTAACTGCATTTTGCATTTTGGGAAATATTTAGCTGATTGGGGGCAGTGATCATGTTTGCAAACATTTGAAATGTAATTTTTCCCCACCAACAAGCTTGTTCATTGTCATGACTCTTTTCCATTCCCTTTACCTTCAAGTTTTAGGCCTCAAATTTAGTACCTAGAGATGTTACTGGGCAACAAGATATTTCTATTGCTCTTCATGTATTTGTTGCAAGAGGAAGTTGGATCTCTTCTAATCCATTTGAATTCTTCTTTTGACATTAACCACACTGTGCTTCTTGATGAAAGGAAGACTTTCAGGGATCCAGCTGGAAATCCTCTTTTCTCCTTAGATCAATGCCAAGTTCTCAGCTGAACATCATGTTCCTGTGTATGAGCTGAAAGATAAGAAATAACTTTGAGAAATTGAATCTCTCCTGTTGTGGAACCTGGAGGCTAATTACTGCTTCAGGTGGCAATGCAATCTATCATTTACAGATTGTGTATTCCTGCCTTTGGCTGACACTGCTGCTTTTTGTACTGGTTGTCCAAATTGGATCAGGCATGAAGCATCTTGATTCCTTCTTAGGAATCATGCCACAATTTGTAGTAATGCTTTTCCTTTGGGCCAGTTGCCCATAGACAGATAATGGATAAATTTGTAAAGTTTTGTTAATATCGTGATAAAATCCTTTAATTGAGGAAACACAGCACACAAAGAAAAACTTCTTGAAAGATTTTAAGAAACTCTTCTATGGAATGTTTTCAATTTATGCATAGACAAAGACAGAAAATAACATAAAGAGTTTAAATAGGCTGATAAGGAATACCAGGCTAATAACAGTGCAGTAAATAAAATAATGAAAAATAAATTCTTGAAACTGTTTTTAAAATACCCCACAAAATAAAAAAACTTTAAATAAAAAAAAACCCCACCAAAATTTTAAATTAAAAAAATAACATAACATTTATATTTTTCTGTGAAATTGAAATCCAGAGATTATGATGGTTAAACAGCGAGAATCCTTTTATACTGGGTACCAAAGATTTGTATTGAAAATACAAATAGAAATAATTTTCAGGTCGGAATACATGCAATAACCAGACAGATTTTGAATCTGTTTCTTTTCTTGGATCCTAGAACTAATAGTATTTTGGCTTAAATAGCTCTACATCCTGTTTAACAGGACGATTTTTAAAGCAGTAGATGGATTTAAGTATGAAGACTGAACAAAGCTAATTGATGGTTTATTTTTCTTAAGCCATGATATGTGTTTTTAAAGTACATTTTGTCTATTTAATCAGCCAACAGTTACCACTACATATCTTCAGAGAAATTTTTTTTCATTCTACTTTTCAGAAATGCTGTCTATTTTCTCATATTTTTAGCAAAATTATGTAGGTTAATGATGTTAAACTCTTCTGGAAGAATGAGGAGTTTCTGATGCTTCAAAGCCTATCCATGTAAAGTCAGTGGGTATTTTATACAAGAGCATTCATTGACAACAGGAATGTTTATATTGCATTTTGCCAGGAGGTATGTCCTTAGCTATTTAAAACTGCAAAACAAACCTCCAGCCCACAGTTTTAAGAGACTCTAAAGTCATTAATTAGAAATTAAAACGGTCTGCCAGTGTTTTCTCTTGCTTGAGAATTTAGAGAAAGCAAAGAATACTAGAGGCTAGACTGAGCAACATTGGTAAAACCAAGTTCAAAGTTTTAAATATATGGTGAATATCTGTATTTAGAAGGCTTTCTCAAAAGGCATGTATTCTTAGGCCAACAAAGAACAAAAATTCTCTCAAAAACAGTAAATATATGCATTTTTCTTTTCATTTTGAGCAAAAGAAAATTAAGAATGGCTTATGCAAATACAGAAAATATTCTGCATCTTCTAGTTTAATACTATTATTATTTTTAGGTAATAACTTTGAAAATACATAAATACAGAATATTTTGCCTAAAAGAGAAAGTTTTGGGTCCTAATCCAGTCTATCTGCTCTAACTGAATATCCTAACTTATGGGAGATTTTCTTGTTGTTTTTGTGCTTAAATCAAAGGGACTGTTCAGTGCAGAAAACAATGAGGTTTCCTTTGAAATTTTGTAAACTATGAATTCATCTGTAACCAACAGGATTTAAAAAATAGTTCCCCACCTTGATTCCTTTTTGCATCTCTAAAGAGAGAGCCATTTCCCCTTGCCATCTTTTTAATTCAAATTCGTGCTTCCAACAAACAGATGACAGAAAAGATAAACTACATAAAGAATTTTCAGGTAACTAGAATTAGAAAGAAGGATCTGAAGTGAGAAAGGACAAGATAAATTTGGTAAATAGAATTTTTCATTTTGCAGAAGATGCTGTAAGGTAAAAAATTTTTCTACATCTGCTTCAAAACCAAGGGAGAATTTAACAAACTGTGTCTGTGTTTGGAGTGAATTAGCTTCTCTTTCTCTGTATATTTCCACAAAATATACATTTTTCAATAATCTATGCAAATCTATTGTAATACTCACTCAGGTTGCCTGCAATTATCTGACATTAAAAATATTTAAATATTACCCAAACTTGTAATGGAGTACTCTGTCTTATTACAAACTTCATAAAAGATTTGTATATAAATAGAAAAGAATTCTTTACAAAAAAATTGAGGCATCATCTCAATATGCGGTAGGTGGGACATACGGCATGTTATCAGACATCTGAGTTACTCAAGCCTGTATGAGGCAAATGACTGTAAATCTGTGTGCAAAGGGGAATAATTAGAAAGACAAAAGTATTTGAGCAGCAAAAGTAAAACAGAACAGAAACACATAATTTTTGTTGCCATAGCAGTATATTTAAAATTATTGATGAATAATGAACGTGTTATGGCTACTTGTCAGGAAACAATGCCCTAGAGGAATGCATGGGAACATATCCCTTACTGAGCTCTAGTCTCAAATCATGAGGCTAGAACATCACCTTGGCCGTGGTGCTGTCTACTTGTAATGCTACCTGAAGTTTGAAATCATGAATGTCTAACAGTGCAAAGGTTTATTTAGAAAAATATTTGAAACCATTTTACAACTCCTTGAAAAGCACAGCAAGAGCAAATGCCAAAGCCAATTTCATGAGTGAAGGACCAGGGGCAGGATGGAGTGCTCTCAGGGATAGGGAGGAGAAGACATGAAAGGAAATTTCATACATAGGATCTGGTCACTGCCAAGTCCTGAATGCAATGACTGGGGTTTGAGCTAAAATATACCAGTTTGAACAGGCTCTGGGGCTACATTTTATCTGAGAGCAAGAACTTCAGGAGGGAAAAGAGAAGAGATTGCAGGAAATCACCGGCTTCTTTAAGGTGAAGTTTCTCTTAATTGCTAGCTGAGGTGTGAGCTGTGAAAGAAGGGTGTTGGTTTCACAGTGATCATTTCCTGTAATGGGGAGAAATTCCAGCCTGTTATTGTATGTATTTCGTTACTGTAAAACAAATATATATTAAGGGGTATTCAGAAACCAGATATTGCATGGCAAAAGATGACATATAAAAACACAAGCACATTTAATTATAGAAATTTTTGCATAGATAGTATATAGAAACTCATGGACAGTGGAGGGTGAAATTTTTAAAGATGAGGACAGGAAATTCGAATCTTTATTGTACCCTAAATAGAAAAATTTAGATAATTTCTGCAGTCGAGTGAGTTTTAATGAAGGAAGAATGTATTTCTGTCTTCTGCAGAATGTTTATTGTCCTATTGGGTTCTTGGTGCTGTACTCCCCGTGTCAAGGCTGACTACCGTTATCCTGCTTTCAAGATGTTTAGAGATACCACTTGTCTAACTTACTAAACACTTATGCATAGATGCTGTTTTTCTTACCATCTTTTTTGCTTTTTTCCCTCTTTTAATTATGCTTACTATTTAATCTGGAGATGTTAGAATATAATTTTTAACATATTTTAAATTTTTTTCTGTAAAAATTATTTGCTTTTGATTTTTGATTTTCCATCCAATTTGACAATATGTTTGATAAGTCCTTGAAATAATATATTAAGAAAATTAATGTGAAGTATTTTGCTGATAAAATACTTTTGGTTATTTAATTTTTAAAAAAATCACATGATTCTCTGTTTTGTATCATAGTCACAATCCAAAACTTTCTTTACCATTATGGTTATTTAGGGAGGATCCCTGTACACTGGGTATCTCATTGTGCACTGGGTGCTACAGGTACCTGGGATATCTGCATAGGTATAGCAGGGAAGAGAGAGGAACTTACAGGAGACTGGGTTATTTCTTGATTGTCAGCTGCCATCTGGGGGTCAGAGGGGATCCTTTAGGCACTGGACATCTGTGTTTTGCTGACAGAGTCCAGTGACTCATTTCACTTACCCAAAGTTTGCTCTAGTGCAGTCATGACTGTGTTAAATCTGCTAGAAGGCTTGCTATCCACAGCAGTGTTATCTGTGCACCACTCATGGTGTTTTTGTTTGTTTCTAATTTGCTACATGTTTAAGTCACAAGAAGCAAAGAAATATTTTGTAGTGGAGCAACGCTGATTTTCCCCACCTGGATATGTGGTTGTAATATTAGCTGAAGCCAGGTAAATTATACACCAGGAAAACAAATACTGACAGTTGCATTTACTGACTCTTTTCATATAATTCCATTATAACATTTTCTATCAATTCTTGTTCCATTAGGGAATTGATTCTCAATTGTGTCACCTTGCTGGTAAAGTATTCTAGTAAAACTGTCATTGTATTTTCTTGTTCCTTCCTCTGAACTCTCTGGGGTAAAAACAAGGGTTTAATTTGAGGACAATCAGATGCTATTTTTTAAGACACTTCTTGTTTATCTGTGGTAATTTACTGCAAGGGAAATTTCAGTGGTACCAGGCAAGCATGAAAACAAAGCAGTTTGGTTCAAGTTTCACTCACACTCTCTGAATGCAGACTGTAGTGTGTATGTAAATCAGATCTGTGGTCTAAAAGAAGCTTGAGGGCTTTAAAAGGCTCTATATGTATGGGTGTCTTACTGATCCTGCGCCATTCCCACAGCCCTGCTGACTAACAGGACACAACCTGGCCCCTTCCACTGTTCTCTATCTACAGTCCTGCTCTATTTATTTGTGTATGTGAGGGGACAGAGACATGTCTGTCCTTCTGTTGAAGCCTTCCCCCTTTATCCCTGTCTGGCAGCTATGCCAAGCGAAAACAGGGCCATTTGAGACATAGGATTCAAAAACTAACCAGGCTTTGGGGTGACAGTGGGCACAGCTACTCTTCAGAAAAACAAGGAGTTCTTTGAAAAGTAAAGTTAGAGAAACCGTGTTTCTTACAGCTGTACGTGTTTTGATTTAACCCCAGGGTCTTCAGCTCCTACTTCTCCTGCCCTTTTTCCATTACTCTTCTACTCTCCCCAGGAATCACATTCAAACAATGCTCTCCGCTTTTTGTCCCCTGTTTGGCATGCTATCCAAAAAACACATGAGCACTGTCTAGCCAGCTGAGCACACTCTGGTATAAGGAAAAAGTATTTTTGGCTATCTACCACTTTGTCAGTATTTCTTTTACAGAGAGTTTCTGGGGAACTTGCATCAGTCTCCTTTGAGATCTCATTAACACCTTGAAAATCTGAGGTCAATTGAAAAGAGCAAGAAAAACCTGAAATGTTAAACTTCTCTACATAATTTTATTCTGACTTTGATTGATATTTGCCAAGATTGTTTTACTAGTAATTAGTTACTAGTCATTGCTGTCCTGGGAAAGACCTCAAGTGTTATAAAAGAGTTATGGAAGCAGCGGGTTATTGTTCCACAGAAACCTACTTAGTTACCTATTGCTAACAAAACAACTTATTCTGGGGTGTTTTTTTTGAAAATTCAGAGTGGGATCTGTTGTTCAAATAGGGATTAATTAATATTTTAAGAACTTTCTGTACTTTGATGAGAGTGGGTATCTCCTTCACCACTGGGATATATTGATACACAGTCCTAACACTTATTACATAAACAAGTTAGCGATTTTCTAAATTATTTTTACTTCCCTAATGCAACAAAGTCCCTTTTATGCAGCTATAACTGCAGATTGACGTGGAGGCATAAGATCTTTTTTAAAAAGCTGTGTATTACATTAAACTCTTCAGTGTTTTGGTCATAGTGCCAGTGCCTTATCAAGTGAAAAACTGAGCTTTTATTTTATTATGGGAAAAGATCCTCTCTTTTACATTTCATTTGGTTTTCTGTTCTGTAGATCATATATTCTGAAAGAAGTATCAGAAGATTTACACTTGATATTCTGATACAGATTTACTGGCTGTATTATGTTTAACATTCTCTGAATAATTTTAGTACCACCATAAAATTCAAGATTCATAGAGAAAAAGAGCAAGAGGAACCATTCTGACATCTTCCCAGTGGATGCCTTATATTTAACCTAGTTACTAATAACTTGAGCTGAGTGCTGATGCCTTGATTAATTAATATAATGCAGCAACTCTTTTACACCTTTCACAGAAATTTCGAGAAGTTAATCACCCCAACTCTCCCTTCCTAAAGCCCACGGGTACTGTCTTTGCAGAGCATAGAACTCTCTACATCATCTTTGAAATGAACTAAGCAGTAAAACTCTGACTGAAAGGTATTTCCTCCCCTTCTCAGTCATTTTTATTGTTCCCTGTTGCATTATGCAATATTCAAAAATCCCCATTGGAGCAGGGGTATCAGAAACACCTAGCATAATCCAGCATACTTTTAAAAAATATCCCATAAACAGAGAGCATCATATTTTCTTTCTTCTTTCTCACTGCTGTCTTTCTAGCTTTAGTAAGAGAAATCAGGCTTTATTATTTTTTTCTCAAAGTTCTGACTACAGCTATATCCTTTGTGGTCTATGACACAGTTCACTCATGGGTTTACCACCTGCTTTTGTGAGTGCAGGGTGGTTTCCTGTTGTCTATAAAAACTGTGCAACTAGGGGAGGTTTGTGATGACTGGAAAAAAAAATATAATGGTGGGTGTCCTCCTGGAATTAATTCCCAAGCATACAAAGGATAAAAAGACAGTCAGAAATTATCTGCTGTTTTACCAAGGGAAAAACGTGCTCATGCTTGACCAGTATGGCCATCTCATATGATTAAGTGATTTTCAATGTGCATGACCAGTGAGCAGCAATAGATGAAACTCTACTTCAGTAAAGCTTTTGGTATCACCTCCCTCAACATCCTCATTTAGAAGGTAACTTATGGACAGTATGAATGGACTCTTTTAGGTGTGATGAATTGACGCCTAATAATGACTGGATAAATACTGTGTATCAAGCATAAATAAAGAAGCTTCTATTATTGAATAACTCTATCAACAGTCTGGAGGATAAAATTCCTTAGAAAATGTAAAGAGAACATGAAAGTTTAAACATAGCATTAAATGTGGAGGGTTGACTAGTGAGTGGCAAAACTTTAGTCAAGAAAATCCTATGGACTGTGCCAACAGGAAGGTTACAAATTTCAGTGAAAAGCACACATTGCCATACTGGAGGTAAAATAATTATAAAATTAAATCTGGGCAGTGACAGCTGTTACTCACAGTGCTGTCATGGCCCTGATGAGTAGAAATAGAACCAATTGGTTGAGACAAGTAATCTTTTCCCTTGCTCAGCACCAGTGGTACTGAAAGTTTTCTTTCAGTTTTGGATTTCCTATTCAAAAAAGCTGTTCAGAGGTTGGCTGACAACAGCAAATGGTATGAGACTTCAGGCATGGGACCTACCTGGAGAAATTGATGGAGTTGGGAATCCTTAACTTGGCAGGGGGAAGCTAAGGTGAGGTCTAATCACTGCCTGGAGTTAATGGCAGGCGGCTACAAAGATGACGGAACCAGGTTCTTTTCATTGATGGCAGAAAGTGTAAAGAGGCCAAAATCTGCATTTCGCTAGTTATGACATTAGGAAGGAGACTTTCCTTTAGAGTTTGATACAACATTAGAACAGGTTCTGTCCTTGCAGGGTATGGACTAGCCACACAAAACTACAGCTGACTTAACCTCATGCAAGAGATTGCTGTGCTTTGGATAGAAAGCTAGAGTAGATAACCTCCAGACATGCCTCCAATCAGAGTTCAATGATTCTGTGATATATAGGTGTGTTTCTCTGGATCAATATCCAAATATTATGTATGACCATTTGGTGTCATCTAATGTTTTCTCAGTCATCCCATTTCATGAATTTCACGAATAGTATGTAGTTTGAAGCATCAAATAGTTGTTGCTAATGCTGAACGCTAGACCTCCTTGAGAATTGCCACTATGTTTCATTTTCTATTCAATGATAATTTTTTAATGAATATTTAACTTATTTGTTAATCTATACTCCTGATGAGGTGTTTCTGTTTAGTAAGGCAAATGGTTTATATTTCCAAAAGTCTAAACCTAAAAAAGTACAGATACCTTTATTAATCAAGCATGTAATTTTTACTCAAAAAGTGAAATCTGGTTTGCCTTTACTGTGATAATTTTTCCATTAAATTATAATGATTATACTGATTATCTTTCAAATCTGCTAGTTTTGCTTTGTTCATTGTTAATACAATCTTATATCATCTGTTTCACCACCATACTGGGGCTGGTACCATGTGACCCTTTTGAAAAGATATATAGTTTCCATTCTTCCTGAGTTTTTACTGTATTTCAGACTTGTTACACCGGAGTATCACTAACTCTGAAATAATTTGTCTAGCCTTTTAATGAATCTTAGATTCCCACTAGCTGACCCATCTGGTCTTAAAAAATATTTAGCCAGTGTCTCCTTATCTTTGTGGAACCAGTCCCATTTGAACATCTACACACTTGCATGAGTGCCCACACATTTTGTGGGTCTCACCTTGCCCCAGTCTAGTAAAAGGGTTGTTTATGTTGATTGTAAAGTGGTCTGTAACACCTGCCTAGTTTTCACACTGAGGAGCATCTTTGGGTCAGATTGCTTTCCACCATCTCTTTAAAAATGTTCAACCAATTTTTATTCCTGTATCTATCTTGTAATGACTGTTTTTCCAATACAAACTTGAGCTTGGGGAGCAATTTTTTCTCTTGCCTATTTTGACCTACAGCCTTATCATTAGCCTACTTTGATGAGCAGCATTTTTCGTAGTACAGGGATCTGTATTTTCCTGAATTCTTTCAGGTCTGAGTTATGCTATGTTTATTCATACGTGTTTATTCACATGTTTATTCATATGTTTATTTATTGGCATACATGTACATATATATTTATGTGTATGTATGTTTGTGTATATGTATATATGTATTTGTTTGTCCATTCCATATTTCTAAAATAAACAATAGCCAGAGGTATTTAAAAATGGGATTTTGGGCAAAGATTTTCTTCCAAAGTTTAGAAAAGAACAAGTGGTGTTTCCCCGATGAGATGAAATACACTGCTTAAGTCAAATTATTCATATTATTGCCATTAGCACTGGATCTCAGTATCATTTGTACTTAGTGTTTCCTACTTGAACCTCTTAGTGACCCTCTTTTCATAAAAGTAAATTTTGTTTATTTTTCTTTAATGATAAAATTAACCTCTTGCCCTTTTCAGCATCCAGGTAGCCAGAGTTGTTTGAGAGGAGGGGCATGCTTGCCTACACACTTTTCCTTCTCTTTTCTGTCTAGGAATGAGATTGGATGAGAGAAATGAATCACCTTAGCTTTTCTTTGTTCTTCACAGGATATCCTCTTCCCTCAACACCAGTTCTGCCTTTGGGACTTGCAAAAAAACAAACCACATCACCCTGCATTCTGTCCTGCCCTTGGTGCTGCCATCAAGTTTTTTGAAGGCGGGGTTCACTTTCCCCTTGATAAATATTTTAAAATATGTAAATATGTTTGCCTACATAAGTGAGCCCTGTGCAAACAATTGCTAAAGGAAAGGAAAATACAGAAAAAGGCAAATGGAACAGAGTTAGCTGTAAACTGAGATTTAAAGGATCTAAAAATACAGATTTCTTTGCTCCTCCTAATTGTGTAGGTATAAATGTGAAATGTGAAAAGATTCCTTCTTTTTTTTTTCCTGCAAACTAAGTTTTGACTTGATTCTGCTTAGTGGAGTGCTTAGAAGGATGAATAACATCATTGCAATGAAATATGGAAAGTTAGCTCCATGTTTGCTTTGGTCTTACAGTGAGAATCACCTACTGAATAAAACAATGAAGATTGTCAATCAGAGCTGCAGAATCATTTGTCAGGACCAAGTTAGGTAGAAAAAACTTACAAGAACAAAGTCAATCACTACTATGCTGAACAAACATTTCTGTGTTTTCTGGGAACACTCATCACTCAACAAGTTTTTCCCTTTTTTTTCTTTCTTAGAAGTTGTCTCATGTCTGCTCTAAATTGAGGCTATTCAGCTCCTTTGATGAATTTGGCAAGAATAAGTGAAGCCATCATTTCATTGACACTTTTTCAACTAATCCCCTTGACCAGATGGATTTTAAAGTTTCTGCCTAGATAGTTAACAGAAAATATTTTGAAGTGCTCTTGCTCTTCATCTCATTTTATTTTTCCCACACATTTTACTGCCTTGAGAAATAGGCCAACAGTGGGCACCAATGGCAAACAGATCTCGGAAAACTGCTGAAAATATAGGTGCTGCTACAGCTGGTGGATAACAAACTCAGTTGGCCTCCTTTGTGGCTGCAACCTGTAGTTCTTCCAGTCAGTGAGTTCATGCATCTGGAGCTGGCTTGGACAGCTTCTCGTGCCACCTCACAGAGAGAGCCTAAAATTTAACTTTGATTAGAAGATGCCTTTGGTTGACTTAGCAGAAAGCTCCATATGGCAGCAACCTTGAGAGTTTTTAGAACATGCTTTTGCTTGTCACTTGTGTTCCAGTAAATGTCAGCATAATTGAAATCCCCATGATCAATGTGTGTGCTTTTTTACAACTCTCCTTTTTTCATGCATAAATGCTTCCTGTTTTGCCTTCTAATCCTGCCCTGGAGATGCATCACAGTTCTTATGACTATTGTTTTTCACTATTTTCACTCTCATCTCAGTCCAAACTCTTTCAGCTGTGGTGAGCAGACTATATTTGTAAACTTTTCCCTCTGAGATAATGTCCTTCCTCACACATGTTTGCATATAAATGTAGTGCATCCTGCTACTTGAATGCTAACACTGCCAGTTCCCTGGATTAGTGAGACTGAAATGGGGTAACTATGATCAACTATTTCATTATTTATGTAATAAATAAATACATAAATATAGTTTATAAATACAGTTTGCTTTCATGTAGAGAAATCAATTTCACTATCAAGAAGAGCAAAGACCTGCTTGAGAGATCCAGTTCATCGGAATAACATGGGAAGATAGACAGCATCAGATTCCCACTGATGTCATTAACAAAACCACAGCAATGTCTCCACCAACCAACAAAAAGGAAACACAAGCTTTCTTAGGTACCATAGGCTTTTGAAGAATGCATATTCCTGAGTACAGAAAAATTGTGAGCCCCCTCAAGCTGATTACCCACAAGAAGAACTCTTTCCAGTAGGGCCCTAAACAACAACACGCTTTTACCCAGATCAAGCAAGAAATCACTCATGCAGTAGCCCTTAGCCCGGTCAAGACAAAACCAAATGTAAAGAACGTGCTCTACTCTGCAGCCAGGAGCCATATTCTGTCCTAGAGCCTTTAGCAGAAGGTGCCTAGTGAAACTCGAGGCCAACCACTAAGACTCTGAAGTCAAAGCTACCGAAAGTCTGAAACCAACTACACTCCAACAAAGAAAAAAAAAATTAGCAGCCTATGAGAGTCCAAGCCACCTCATAAATAATAGGCTCTAAACACAACTCCTCCTGGCACCCCGACTGCCGGTGCTGGGGTGGATGATCAAAGCAGAGGTTCCCTCTACCAACCATGCCACTGACGCCACATGGAGTAAGTGGATTGCTCTCATCACACAGCGCACCCGTATTGGAAAACTAAATTGCCCTGAGATTTTCAGAGATAATTACAAATTAGCCTAAAAGTGAAAACTTTAGTCTCACCTAATGAAAAAGAACAAGAGCAAGTGACACATGCTGAAGAAGCTCCACCATACAACCAGCTACAAGAAACATGCTACACTCTTTACAGANGTGCTGCCATCAAGCAGGCCAAGAGGGTGAAGCCCCTGTGGTATGGTGGGAGGTGGTCCAAATATAAGTATGGGGAAGCCTGGAAGATTGATTACATTACACTGCCCCAGACACGCCAAGGTAAGCGCTATGTGCTCACAATGGTAGAAACCACCACTGGATGGTTAGAGACCTACCCTGTGCCTCATGCTACAGCCCATAACACCATCCTAGGCCTTGAAAAGCAAGTCCTGTGGAGGCATGGTACCCCTGAGAGAATAGAGTCAGACAATGGGACTCATTTAAAGAACAGCCTTGTAAACACCTGGGCTAGAGAACATGGGATTGAGTGGGTCTACCATATTCCCTACCATGCACCAACTGCTGGAAAAGTGGCAAGATACAATGGACTATTAAAAACTACTTTGAAAACGTTAGGTAGGAGATCTTTCAAAAATTGAGAGTAGCATTTAGCAAAAGCCACCTAGTTAATTAACACCTAAAGTTCTACTAACAAAGCAAGCCCTGCCCAGTCACAGCTTCTACCTACAGTAGACAAAGTCTCAGTAGTACATGTCAGAAGTTTATTAAGAAAGACAGTTTAAATCAAATCTGCCTCGAGTACAGACAAACCCATCCGTAGGATTATTTTTGCTCAAAGACCAGGTTGCACGTAGTGGATAATACAGAAAGATGGAACAACAGAATGTGTAGCTCAGGGAGATGTAATTGAGTGAGAACTAACTATGAGTAAATATCATTGTCTGCTGAATGTTACTGCCATTTTCAGTATATAGCTGTATACTGTATATATGTATGCATGTATAAGGTATGTGTGTGTAGAGTTAGAATTTATTTAGTTTTGGTAGTAAGTTGATGATATGGGGATAAGGGGTGGAATGTCTTAGGGTGACTTTATGATGTTTGTATCCCCAGTCATTTGTTCTCTTTGTGCTGTATATTGAGTTCTGTACCTTTAAAACTGGTTCTAAGAGAGAAGCAGTGAAAGAAGAAGTGCTGGGTTTGTTTTGAAAACAGCTTTCACTCCTCTACATTCTTCTTCTGGACTTTGTGTGTTCAGCTGAGGCTTGGAC
>WBMY01010749.1:179063-241954 GCA_013397315.1 Donacobius atricapilla | reverse complement strand
CCAGCCATTAGCACTGCAATCAGTGAAACTGTTGAGGAAAGCAGTCAGGAGCCTGCTGAGGGGAGTGAAGAAAAAGCAGGAGCCAAAAGAAAAAAGTGTTCTATCCCAAAAGTAAGTGACTGAATTTCTGCTTTGTTCTGCCAGAAACATTTTCAAGTCAAAACTATATTGCCAAGTGTTTCTTAAATACTTCAAACTAACAGTGTTGTAACTTGCCTGTGTTTGCTTCTTTTCAGGTATACTTAAAGTAAGTCCTTTGTCCGTCTGTTTTCCTTCTACGGTGCTATATTTTTTTTGAAAATTAATTTCTTTACCAGCCTGTATTTCTGTATCATAATACACTTAAACTAAAATCATACATTACATCCTAGGTAGAAGTTGGAAATTATACTTATCATCAAGAATTAGGTTAACTTTTCCCCATCTCTTTTTGAAGGCTTTTTCATATTATAGGCAGGTATGACTCACTTCCATTTGTGATCATTTATATTGAAAAGTAGAACAGAGCATTAGGGTCTGTCATGGGTTGTTGTTAGACACACAAACACACACACACATTTTGTCTGGTGAGAAGGCGTGAACTGTTTATTACGAAAATCTGACTCCACTTTTATCGTATTTCTACACACAGTAGGGACTGGGGGAGAAGGTTGACACCTCTCCCCATCCCGTTGGTCAAGACAACTGTCCATCAGCTGTCCATATCTCTAAGACAAGAATGTAAACTACCTTGAATTAAGGAAAACATTGCTTCTATTTATAACACCCATGTGTGAAAAACTAAGAACTATGAACTGTGAGACACAAGAAGGCTGAAAAATCATGGCGACAATGGGTGAAAGGGTACTTAAGTGTGTTTGCCACAAAAGGTTTATAAGAGTCAGCTTGAAATAGACCATATCCTTAATGAGCTACTTAGGATATAGAGAATCTCATAGCTGTATCAATTCAATTCTTAAGCCAGATACGGAGTTCAGCTTCTTTGTTTTGTAAATGTGTGCATACCTGAGAAACCTTCCAAAACAAAATTAATTTCAGTCTGAAACATTTTTGTTTCAATTTGCTGGTGCAGTACATTGTTTATACTTTAATAGGTGAAGCTTCCTAGCTTACTGTACACTTAATGATTCAGTAGTGCACTGCTTTGAACTTTTCTCTATTCTTGAATGTTTTATTCATATGGAGCTATTTCTCATATAGCATGGGAGGGATCTCTGGTTTTAAGAATAGAATTCTAAGTGACACAAATTGTTGTGCAATTGGGATTGACATTTACGGTATCTCATTTATTTGTAACTCATTACTGGAAATTACTACTCAACAGGATAAGCAGTGCCCTTAAATTAAATGCCAGACTATTTTGAATAGACTAGCCTTTATTCTTGACCTCTGATTCCATTTTGATTATTTGTCAAGATTTAATGTAGTTTTTCTGTAGGTTTTGCTGGCTGTCCTTCAGTACTGATTCACAGTGGCAGCTGAGGAATTTGCAATTTGCCAAATACATGGCAGATAGGATTAGTGTCCAGTAGCAGTTTATTCAAGAGTAAAAAAGTCCTTTGATTGGAGGGGAAGAAACATTAGTCTACTGGTAGTATAGTGATAGATGATGTTGAGAATAGTTTCGGTGAGTTGGAGCCTTTAGAATTATTAATGGATTATTTCTCCCAACTTCTTACTGCCTGGAGTTCCTTATTTTAGTACTTGCAGGTGTGGAATGTGAGGGTGATTTGGGTTCTATTTGCTGTACCTTAGCAGTGCTTTGAAACACATAATTTCCTGACAGTGTTAGCAAACCAGTGCAGCTCTTGCCTATACATGCTGCCTATAAAAGCATTTGTTCTTCGCATTTGCTACTGTGAGGGGGAAGCTTCTTTTAAACTGGGCGGATTGATTAACCAGTTTGCTTCACTCTGAATTTATGCCTCAAGCAGCATGTGCTAGTGGGAATGCCGATGACTTAAGCATCATGTTTCTCATCAAAATTGCTTTTCAGCTGTGCCATGCTGGCACAGTGTAAGAGAATCAGGAGGATGTAGAGCTATTTAAACATAAAGATGGAATGGAAGATCGTAACTGGGTCCTTCTGTATAGATTTGCTTAATTGATCATCCTAAGGCAAAATACAGAGCAAATTTCTTTTCTTTTTATACTACACTACACTACACTACACTACACTATACTATACTATAGCTATAACATTGCGTTAACCCGTCCTTGTACTCCAATTTCCTTTGGTTTTAGTGAACCAGTAGTTCTTTTGTCTTAAAATTGTACTCTGTAAAAAGACTCAGGGATGTTACATATCTTCATGTAATTAGAAATACTGTGTGATAGTTGCTTTGTTTAGTGTTGACATTTTAAAGGGTAGTTACTTAAAAATGGAATTTTTAAAAGGTGTGTGGAAGTGGGACAAGCCAATAGTATTCAAATTGAGAGAACTGATAATCTTAAAGACATTTAGATATATAGGTTGCAATGAAATGTTGATTACTTTCAAGTAAATAATTACAAACTCTTGATTTTTCAAGGCCAAAACCAAACCAAAACCAAAATTAGTATTTTAAAGGTTTTAAAAAAACCCAACAAAACAAGAGAAAGTGCATAAATTATAAAACAACTTGCGTGTGGTTTGTTTACTGTTTGGCTGGTTTCAGCTAGTATAGGGTTGGTTTTCTTCTTAGTAGCTAGCTCAGCACTGTGTTTTGGATTTAGTATAAGAAAAATACTGATAACACATTGATATTTTTGCTTTTGCCAAGTAGTGTTTATCCTAAACCAAGGAATTCTTAGTTTCCCATGCTCTGTCAGTGAGCAGGTGCACAAAAAGCTGTGAGTAAGCACAGCCATGACAGGTATCGTTAGCTGGCTAAAGAGTTATTCACACAGAATGACAGAATGGGTCAGGCTGGAAGGAACCTAGCCTAGCCCGCCTTTCTGCTCAAGCAGAGTCATCCCAGAGGACATTGGACAGGAGTGTGTCCAGGCTGGTCTTTAATATCTGCTGGGAGAGAGGCTCTACAACAACTTCTCTGAGCAATTTTTTGCAGTGCTTGGTCATTACTCAGTAAAGGTGCACCACACAGGTGGAAGTTCTGTGCATCAGTTTGTGCCCAGTGCCTTTTGTGCTGTTGCTTGGCACTACGGAGCAGAGTTCGATCCATCCTCTTGGCATCCACTCTCCAGATACTCTTGCAGATTGATGAGGTCCACTCTCAGTCATCTCTTTTTGAGGCTGAACAAGCCCCCTCCCTTGGCCCTTCCTCATAAGAGGAAGTGGTCCAGTATGATTAGGCTTTGAATGGGAGCCTAAGAAATGAGTGTACCTACAGGTTTAAACTACTTAAAGTGAAGAGCAGCCTGATGGTAATTAGCATGTTGTCTTTCTCTTTTTCTGCGTCAAAACACTTTCTAATGCATTTTCTAATCCTCTGTTGACTTTCTTTGCAGTTATCCCCTAAAGGGGATAATAACTTACCTACAGAAGCTGAAACAGAAGAAAAGGAGGTGGATACTTCCAAGGAAGATGACCTACCTTCTGACAAAACCAGTAAAGAAGTATGTGAGAGCTTTTTTCTGTGTAACGGAGAACAACATAATATTCTGTCTATTGGTGTAAATCTGTTACTGAGTATTTATTACCACTGTGGCAGTTTCAGGAGCTGTTTAATTATGTAAAACTTTCTGTGTGTTCACTCACATTTATACCTCTCTACTGAAGCTCCTAGAAATTGGAAGTTTTCATCAGAGAGGAAATGCCTAGTCTGATTTGTCTATTAGTTCAATTAAAACAGTTGGAAGACTATTTTATCATTTACCACTTACTATATTGCAAATGTACCTCTTAAAGACTAGGTTAAGAGTCCAGACTGAGTAAAACATCACTACATAGCATCTTCATTTAGAGCAGAATATTATTTAGTACTTACTTTTTTATCTCTCAGGAAAAAGTCCTAAGTATCAGATAATCACAGAATCATAGAATGGTTTGGGTTGAAGGAGACCTTAAAAATTTCCTGGTTCCGACCCCCTTATCATTGACAGGTACACCTTTTCCTGGACTAGGTTGGTCAAAGCCCCATCCTGCAATGCCTTGAACACTGCCAGGGATGGGGCAGACACAACCTCTGCGGGCAACTTGCTGCAGTGCCTCACCACCTTCACACTAAAGAATTTCTTTCTAATGTCTTAATAATTTTGGATTTTAATAATTTAAAAGCATGCAGTGTCTTCATGTACGTTACAAGATTCTTGTCAAAATTGTGTGTCAGAGACTTCAGTTGTGTAAAAAAAATAGAATAAATATACCTTTGTTTAATAAGATTCTTAGGAACATTTTTAATCTTCACAGGATGTGGTGAAAACAAATGATGCTTCTATTCCGAAAGCTGCTCGAAGAGGAAGAAAAAGAAAGGTAACAATACATGGAATTACTTCATGTTACTGGAAATTTTTGGATGTGATAATACTGGATGTTATTTCCTTTAATGACAGATTATGCATAAATTTAAGCGTATGACACTCTACTCCCCCTTTTCAAGTGTCTGAAAAATTTGCAGGAACAAAAGTTTTCCCAGAGTGTTTTAAAAGTCTTAATTTTTTTAACTTGATGTTAAATATGGAGTCCCTGTCTTTTCCCAAACAGCTCATTACAAATAAGAAAAAAATAAGAGATAAACTGTTGCTAAACTGCTAGTAAAATAGCCTGCATTGAAGCTCTGAAAAAATTCTTCTAACATCTTTGTCACATTGAACTAACACCTGAAATACTCCCATTTTTCACAAATTTGTGATTTTTGTGGTCTCTGCAACCTGGGAGAATACAGTGTTACTTTGAAAGAGACAGTTCCAGCTACTTGCTCAGCATACGCTAGCTTTAGTGTTCCTGTGGTCACACAGCGAGCCAGATCAGGGCACTGACCCAACTAGAAACTAGAATCAAGTAGGGAGATCCTAATTTTGTGTTTGAAACCTTACCTTCCAAAGTTACAGCTTACAGCACGGATGGGGGATGAGTATGAAGTGTTTGTGACCTTAGTATGATTGTCACAGAAAATTAGCATGCTATATTTGTACTCTAGTCGTCCTTTATTCTGGACACTAAGTTATTGACAGTTCCCTCCATTTGGGATTGGAGAGGGTAAAATTAGTAATTCTTAAGTATAACCTATTATTAAGTTCAGAGACTTTTTTTGTGTGTACAAGCAATCACATAATAACATATTTCCAGAATTTTAAAGGTGTTTGTTTGAGAAAGTAATTGAGGTATTGCTGCCATGTGTTTTTTCACTGGTGAAATTCATTCTTTAAATTAGTCTGAAAAACAAGCTGAAGCTGAGGAAGCAGCAGCAGGGGCAGCAACAACTACTGGGCCAGTGTCTCCGAAAGTAAGCCCCAAAAGAGGAAGACCAGCAGGTAACTTAAGAAGAATGATATAATTTTTTTCACCACAGAAATATTTTAGTAGAATCAGTCAGGGAGTTACCTCTTTGTCCTGAAGTACTACAGAGTATCTTTGCATGCTAAAGGCAGATTTTGCTAATAGATTGAAGTGGGAAAACATCTCAGATTGATGAGTTCAAGACATGAATGGATTTAAATGATTAGTATTAATATTTAGTCTTCTGAATTAAAGACTGGTTGGTTTGGGTTACAAGTATTACCTTCCAGAATAGGTCAGTTTTCTTTGCAGAATACTGCTTAAGTGTAGATATATGATAGGAGCTCTCTGGCAGGTTTGCTGCATAAAGGTTTGTATTCATTAAAGGTCTATAAAATACTTTGATAGAGCTAGAAGATCCATAAAACACAAAGTTGAGAACTGGGGGAACAAGGAGCCTGTAGGTAGAGTTCAGAGGACAAGAAAAACAAAATAAGAGCTGAAGAGACTTGTTCAAAAATATGTTTAAGATAGTCTCTGTTGGGCAGAGACTATCTTAAATGTACGGGCAACTAAAAAGAAAATATAACTGATATTTTTGGAATATTTTGTTAGAACCGTTTGATGATAAGTCTGTAGTGCCTGTTTCTTTCAAATTAGCAATGATGTATTATCACTTTAATGGTAAGCTCGCAGATATTCTTGATCATTAATTACTGCTTTGGAAGACAGTTCTTGCAGCAGTTAAGTACATGGTATGAGCACCTAGTCAGGGAAACAAAGAATTTACAGTCTTCTGTATTTGCTGACAATATAAAAACTGTGGAATCACAGTTAAATAGACTTTAGTCACTTTTGCTATGGAAGCTATGAGGAAATTAATTATTAATTCATCCCCCTCTCCTATTTCATTACATGCACTAAATACACATTTTTAATATTTGTGGGTTTATCGTTACCATTTTTGCTGGTTTTCACTAACTACTGTCAGTAAAAGCAGGAAAGTATCTGTTAAGAGATGTTTTTGCCTCCTACATAAAAAACCTTTTTGGAAAATATACTATGCAGCCTTTTCTGTTTTTGATAGGATGCTTAAAAGTGCTCTGTGCTAAGACCAGCAAGAGTTTAAACACTGAATATTAAGTTTCCTGACAACATAGTCACTGTGGTACTGGACGAGCATTTGAGATACATAAGTGCCAAGAAGGCCGGCTGTATGCCTTACTCCTAACAATGTGGTGAATCTGAGGAAATTAAGAGGTTTGAGCTACACTGTAGTGTGGTGGTAGAACTTCTTGACAGCGATGCGTTAGCCTGAAAAGTGATGGCAACCCCAAGATATGAGTAAAACTAGCAGACAAACAAAATAAATGTAGGCATAAGTAATTGCTTTTCATTCTCTAATGTCTGGTTTCTCATTATCTAATTTAAAACTCATCTTAGTTACACAAGATGTGAAACTGCAACTGCATGGATTGCAAAAAGCACAAGAGTCAGCTAAAATAACTGCCAACACTTAAACTTTTCAAAGAGATCTTGATTAAGTTTGGTACTCCACTTGAATTCTGTATATATTTTGATTGAAGCATGGCTTATGTTCAGTAAGTATTTTGATAAATAGACAAGGAATAGATGGTGGCTGTGGACTAACCTGTTATTTCTGTATAACTACTAGCTTCTGAAGTAAAAGTTCCAAAACCAAGAGGGAGACCCAAGTTGGTGAAGCCATCATGTCTTTCAGATGGTGACTTGTGAGTTTTTTTTTAATATAAAGCTTCTTCATTGTCAACTGTGTTGCTCCTTATGTTAAGACTTGAAGATTATTACTCCTGACAGGTTTTTACCCCTTTAGTGTTCAGTATAAGTTACTATTTGTGTAGATGTTTTTAGAATACAAACTAATTCAAAGGATATTTCTGAAACAGGAGAGAGAAGATCTTAATCTTCTGAACTTGTCAAATCTGTGTAATAGAACATCACACAGAATTAAAATAGTGGTTTCCTTTTCATACATTCTTGTTCCAGAAATCTCTTCTGATGAATTTGCAACACTGTTAGTTACCTGAATTTTGGTTTTGCCATCTTCAGTTCTCATGTCTAGTGCTTCTAGTAACTCAAGGAGAAGTTGAACATAGGTTTTGTTTTCTATAAATTGGCAGATGCACCATTTCGAAATAGGAACAACTTAAATAAGTATACTTTATGAACGTAGTTTACAGTGTATGCACTCTGGGTCCTACAGACCCATCTGTGTCTGGGGAGTCCACTGAGAATGAAATTCTGGGATTAGGATCTATACACCTCTATTCATGTTACCTTCATTAGGCCCTCCATACTGACATTTATTTGATGGGTTTTTCCCCCC
Organism: Donacobius atricapilla; assembly: GCA_013397315.1. Classification (NCBI taxonomy): domain Eukaryota; kingdom Metazoa; phylum Chordata; class Aves; order Passeriformes; family Mimidae; genus Donacobius; species Donacobius atricapilla. The sequence continues at coordinate 234,209 of WBMY01010749.1, read as the reverse complement.
TATAGGTAATGGGGTTTAATTTCAGAGAAAGAGTATTTTTGAAGAGCAGTTAAGTGAATTAACTTCATCATTTTACTATCATGTGGTTAAAAAGACCCAGCTTTCTGAGTTAAAATGTTGTTCATTTAAGTCATTGTAGATAATGCATGTGATGCTTAAATACTCTTTTTGTTTTAGTGTTAATGAGGAGGAGAAGTCAAAGAAAAAAGGACCAGAAGAAAAGCCCAAAAAGCAGGGGAAAAAAGATGAGGAAAGTCAGAAGGAAGAGGAGAAATCAAAGAAGGAATTTGATAAAAAGGAAGGAAAGAAAGAAGCTGAACCAAAAAGGAAAAACGTTGCAAAAGTGGGTTCTGCCTCAACTTCTGATTCTGAAGATGAAGGAGAAGAACAAGAAGGGGACAAGGTAAAATTTTGCTTTCCTGATGAATTTATTACAGAGGAAAGTAGTATCGCTGGAGACCTTCCTTCAAGTTAATGCTAGATCTTACTGACTGTAAGGGTCTGGCGTGCCTAGTATACAGATACATAGAATGAACTATATTTTTCTCAAATAATTCTTTTGGGAACTTCTAGTATTTTCTAAGACACCTTTTTAACAAAGGATTTAAACGTCAAGAGGCTTTTGGGGTTTTTTAAAATCTCTGTTCCTTGGAAGACAGATGTTGTTTTCCTTGGCTGCATCTGGAGAACATGTGGTTTGAAATCACATTTTTGAAAGGTACAAAACTGTCTCTAGCCAACAATTTTTAATGTTTGCATTTTTCTGGTGCTTAGTGTTTCCCTTAGCATTGTCCTCTGGTGCTTAGTATTGAAAATAAAAAAAAAGGAGAAAGGACTAATGAAATTGTGTTTAGCTTCAGAGAAAGCCGGTATTTGTCAGGTTGCTCCATGGAGTAGAGTTGTTTCAAAGACACTTAGTTTCATCTGTTTACAGAAACAATAATTTAATAAGGTTACTTTTCTCATTCCAATCATAAAATGCCAAATGAAAACAGAAAAAAAAAGGAGGAAGAAGCTTTCCAGCAGGTCACAGAAGAAACACAGTAAGAAGCCAACAAGAGAGAGAAGTAACAGAAAGAAAGCGTAAGCAAGAGGAACAGACAGAATCTGAATTGTGAGTATATTTTAACATGTGATACCTGCAAGTTGTAGGAATATGTTGAACCTAACAGGAGGTGAAACTTCTGAAAAACTTCCAAACTGGTTTGCACTGTGTTCTACTGTTCTGTCCCCCTGCCCATTTTGGTTTCCCATCTTAACTTCTTTTTGAAGGGAGGGTGGAAAGCTCCTTGAACCAAAATGTTCTGTTGTGGGAGAATAGGAAGATCGTAATATAGAAATTAAGTCATGTCAGTCTTTCAGTGATGTAGAATCTCTAGCAGAGGACAGCTGGTGTGTTCTTTTTAGAACTAACCTCAGAATATCCATGTTATAAGGGATCAGTGTGATAAACTGTTCAGGACAGCCATATGTTTTTCTTAAAAGTTATCAGGAAAGCATTTCCTCCTCTCTCTGACAGTTGGAGCACATGCTGTCAGACAGAACAAGTTAAAAAAAATTAGTGTTGTAAAGCTGGTTGACTGATGCCAAGAACAGATACAAGATTACTCAAATCATACCTAAGAGAGAAGATCCCAGAGACTTGGAGAGTAGGACAATAGGAAGAAATCTGACTCACTTGCTATTCTGCAAATGAGTGAAGAAGCTGCACCACAAGAGCTTGATGTTCTCATCCCCACCATTGGTGGGAAGGCAGAAGAAAGGGAGAGAACAAGGTAAAAATTTGGAGGAAAGTAAGAGAATAAAGGTCCCCTTTACCTGTAACAAAAAAAATCCTGTCTTTTTCACATTCACTAACAAAAATGTAGTTTGTTTGGGGAATTCTTTTCTCATGCTCCAGCCATTTTTCCTCTTCCTGTCACTCCTCTGCAGATCTAACATAAATACTTTACCTATCTGTGGCAAACCTAGGCATTTCCAGTTTTGGAGATACCAAATTGCCTTGACATCTTAGTAGCTTTTAATGTATCACTATTTAACACATGCCGATTTGATTTTGTGAATCAAACTGTCATATATTGATTTATTTATAACGACCAAATTTCTACTTTAAAATAGCTAGCATATTTTATGCATTGGAGGGTAGATAGTGTTTTATTTCAGTAAGATAAAGGAGAAGTAGTGAATGCATAATGAATTTAATTACAGTTGATGACTAATACCCCAAAACTCAATATTGATACTAGTATAGGCTGATATATTTTGATTATTTTGCTCATCAGTGTAGTTTCTATTTTCTGGTAGCTACTTCATTAACATTTATTTAGCTAAGGTGCTTTGTACACCATTCTGTACATATACAAAGTTAAACTATTATTGAGATTGTGCTGCCAGTTGAAGCAGACAAGTTTTGTGTTCTTTATGAAAGAGACATGGGAGATGATAAGACATGCAGGTCTACATGTTTTATGTATTCATATTAGTATGACGGGAAGAAAACTAATCACAGGACATCTAGTCATAATATGCTGAAATATGCAAATTATAAAAGTAGCCTTTTAAATCCCTCAGTCAGACAAAACTGTGGGATTGTTAAACAGAAGTTCATTATCTTTGCATAAAGAGCTTAAAAGCTTGTTTCAAAGATTTCTGCCTGTCTTCATCGTATAACTGAACTGGAGATACATTTTTAGTTTTCCTTGAGTCTCAGCTTTATTTTCAGTGATACAATTGGAGAAAGATCAAGGAGGTTTCACTGCACTTTTAATAAATCTTTTTTTTCTGTATTACTACTTCCTTCAAGAACTTAAAAATTCTTACTGATGCATTTAAGGCCATTTGTAAAATATGTGTACTGTTAGAAATAATTATTTGATAAAATAGTCATATAGGAACTGATTATGATCAATTGATCTCTCCATAAATTCCCTGTGGTAAGGGTAAATAATTTTACTCCTTTTGCCACGATAATTAATTTTTTTTTTCATAAATTAGTTCCATATAATGCCATTTTACCAGTCAATATGTTATGTTAATATGCAACAAAAACCAAAATACAGTTTGGAAATTACTTGGTTTTGAAGTCATTTAATTTGCAACTTCTAGAAAAATACAGCTCTGAGTATGGAGGATTTATCAGCAGTATCTTAGCTAATAAGTTTTTGTTAAATTGTTTGTCCTTGAAAATCAGGTTTTGGCTCTTTGTGGTTTTTGCATGCTAAACTTCTAGTGAGATTATACTTCATAATATTGCATCTCATCCAGAAACTGGGGGAAAAAATGCAGGCTTTACAACATTGTAAAAACATTTCAACATTTTTGATAGGCAGAATAAAGAAGAAGGCAAGAAAACAGAAGTTAAGAAGATTGAGAAGAAGAGAGGTTAGTTGAAAGACTCTAAACAGTACTGTGTGGTAATTTTATATTTTGAATGGAATTTCTTCCTGGATAAGATAATATAGTGCTGAGAGTAGCTGATAATGTACTGCTGAGGGTGGCTGTGCAAGATCTCAGTCTGAGACATTTGATCCATGATTGTTCTTTCAGGTCTGTGAAGCAGTGCATTTTTGTCTTTCTATGTTCTTTCTGCAGTGCTGTGCAGTAGAACAGGTCTTTGCTATTCTGACTTCACTGTCATTTGAGCTTTTAAACCTCAATCTCTTCTGTTTGTGAACACAAGAAAAGAGCTTTTATTCTTTGATATAAATCACTTCCGTTATTCCATCAATTTTTTTTGCCTTTGTATCTTCTCATAACACAATACTCTGAGGGTCCTCTTGAAATTATTTAGATACTACCTCTCACTAAGTAGTAGGAGGCTTAGATTCACATTTCTGTGGTCTTGTCTGCTAACCCATGCCTGCAGACTGACCTTCATGGGGATAAGTAATTCCTTTTTCAGTATGCCCATCTTTGAGGGCAATCCAAACCACTGTCTGTAATCTGTAATTTGTAGTATAGTTCAGATCCAGTGGCATGGACTCCACCCAACCCAATATTGCAGCAAGAGAGCAAATAAAAACTGCCCAAACTTATCCAGGATGGGTTTGACTTAAAGGAAACTGTTTGCTTGCATTATTGTTCAGCATATGTGCCAAATCCAAGCAGGCATTCAGCATGTGAGTTATGGAATGCAGTGTCCATTCATCTTTCACACATCTGAAGCATGTGTACTGGGAACATTTTATTTGGATGGATTTAGACTGTAACTTGAATCATGACCAGTTTACCAAAAACAAACAATCAATATCCAGGTGTCCTGTCTTGGAAGGTCTTCTAGCTTTGTAACTCTTAATATTTATTAAAACTTCATGTTAAGCTGACCTACAGTTAGTGGGTGACAGCTGTGTTTTGGAGTAGAAAATTCTTTTCAGCTGTGACTCCTAAGGAAAAAATTGTGTGGGTTGCCAATAATGTTCAGTTTTAATAAGCTGTGTACTTTTTTTCTGATTGTATTTATGTGTGCACCTGCATGTAGGATGTCTGCCTGTTTTCTTCTGCATTCTGTATGAGGTTCATACTTGTGGAATCATTTCTGCAAAAGCAAACCTGATGTGATTAACAAATATTCATGAGTATTATTTTTAATCTTCAGAAACTTCAGTGGATTCTAGGCTTCAAAGGATACATGCAGAAATTAAGAATTCCCTGAAAATTGATAATCTTGTGAGTATATCTTTTTTTAAACTGATTCATGTTTCACAAGTAGGAAATACTTGGCATGTGTTCTTGGTTTTAATTAAAATTCTGAAAATTAATTTTTTCCATACAAGAGATAAACTGCTGCTTAAATGTGGTAACTGTGGGCAGTGAGAGATGAGTGTCAGCAAATGAAATCTGTTTTGTTTGAAAATACTACATAACAAATTATTTATCAGAAACATTGAGATAGAATTACGTCAAGTAGAACATCTGGTGCCAGATCAGCTTGCTGAGCTACGTGGAAACACTAGGACATGGGATGCAGTAGCAGGATGCAAGTGATTAGGGCTCTAGTCCACTGACTCCACTCACTGTCAAGGGAAATCTGGTGCTTGTCAGGGCTTTGGATTTGGAATGTTACTGACATGTTTGAGGCTTTCTGGCCTTATGACCATTTGTTTGCTGCTGCAGGTTTTCAGGTTGGGCACCAGTGATACAGTCAGGGGACACTTGGAAACTATCACATGTGACTGTGTGGCTCTGAGGGTAAATGGTAAGGGTATGGGGACCCAGATGGTGTTCCCTTTATTGAGAAAGGGTCTCGCAAAAGAATGGATAGGTGTGCTAGGAGGTGGCAGGATCCACCCAAAAGCAGTGTTGCCAAGGGGTTGACCAGCCTGCTTAAAGAGCATCAAACTAGGAATGGTAGCAGAGGAGGAAATGGTGGAGCAGGATGGCAAACAGATGTCAGCAGGGTGGTGTAAACTGACTTTGTAATCAACAGAACTTCTTTGTAGAACGGGACTGAAGTGGCATGACCACAAGCATCAGCACATTGAATGAGGAACTGCTGGCAGCCCAGCATAATGAGGAGCCTTTCTGGAACACCAGCACAACTGTGTTTCTCTTAGGGATGGCTGTACACTAATACATATAGCGTGAGGAGCAACTGTGGGGAACTGGACATCTCTCTGGAGTTGCAGGGCTGTGGTTTCATTGCTATCAGAGATCCAGGTAGAAGTGAGGTGAGCCTTGCCTTACATGTTTACAGGCTCTTGAGGAAAGATGGGTGCTGGGAAGACAAGATGAAGGATAACTTTATGTGAGACCAGTTGAAATGCATGGAGATTTGCACTGGGACAACTGAAAAGCCAGCTGGGAAGTTATGGGTCAGGATTCATGGGCCAACCAAAATTAGTGACATCCTGAGAATGTCTACTGCAAATCACCTGATCAAGGAGAAATAGAGAATTAAGTCATCTGAAGACAATGAGGAGAGACCTTTGATTCTAAGCTTGAAATATCCTGGTATTTGCTGAAGGGATGTGGGAATAACACAGCAATGCTGGAAGCCTCTGGAGTTTGGGAATTGCCTAACACAGGTGAAGGGAGCTGATATGGCAAGATCTGATAGACCTGATGCTCCTGGCAGCAAAGATCTGGTCAGGCATATGAAGGTCAGGGGTAACCTTGACTGCACTGACTGTGATAGTGAAGTTCAGGGAAAAGGGAGCAGGATGAAAAGGATCACAGCCCTGGACTCAGGAGAGTAGACTTTGACCTCTACAGGAATCTGTTTGGAAGGATTGAGAGAGCATGCTAGAGAGAAGACAGGACAAGGAGATCTGGCTCACTTATAGTGATTTCCTCCTTCTCCTGCTTGATTCATCTTAAAGTCCAGGAAAATGTGGGCCTGCTGCTGAATGGGATAGGTGGATAGGTGCTCTACTCAAAAAGGAGATGGCTAAGGTAACCAGTGTCATCTTGACCTCAATTTTCTTGTGCAATTCTGTTAGGAATCCTAGGTCCCTGAGACCATGGGAAGATTAAAACAAGAAAATGTCGATGCTCAGAGGACAAAGATCAAATTAGAGAACATTTACACAGAGACACAATTCAGAATAAGTGGAAGAGTGCTGGAGGAGCTGGATGATGTCATTGTCCATCCACTCCATTTTGTTTTTGAAAAGTCATGGTGATGAAGGGCTGGTTCCTGAGGACTGAAAGAAAGCAAATGTCAATGTTCATCTTGCAGAAGGAAAGATCTAGGTTACAACAGGCCAGTCAGTCTCACACCAATCCCTTGAAATGTGATGGGGCAAACCCTCCTGGAAATTGTTTCCAATGATATGAAGTACAGTAGCAGCTCTGAGAGTTGTCAGCATGGGTTAATGAAGATGAAATTATGCTTGACTAAAATGTCCTTTTGTGAGGATGAATGACTTGGTGGAGGAAAGAGTGGATATTGTTTCTGTTAAGATTAAAAAGGCTTTTGCCATTGTCTCTCAGGACAGCTTCAAAGACAAATTTATGAAGTCTGAACTAAAAAGGTAGGTAGAAAGGTGGATTGAAAACTGGCTGAACAGCAATGCACAAAAAACTAATCGTTGGCAGAGTCCAGCTACAGGCCAGTCATTAGAAGTCAATACTATTAAAACGTGTCACTGAAGACTGGGATGATGATACAAACCACACCTACAGCTAGTTTGCAAATGATACAAAACTGAAATCAAAGGTTTGATGAGAGTGTTGCCATCCAGAGAGACTTGAACAGTCTGGAGAAATGGGCCAACAGGAACTTCATCAACTTCAGTTCTGGTACTGCACCTGTGGAGTGATAACCCCATGCCTCCAGCATGGGCGGGTACAGAGTGGCTGAATAGCAGCTTTTCAGAAAATGACCTGGGGGTATTGGTGGACACCAAGCTTAGCATGAGCCACCAATACACTTCTGCAGCTGAAGTGGCCAACAGCTTTCTGGGCTGCCCAGAGAGTTGCCAGAATGTGGAAGTAATGTGGTGGCTGCCCTCTACTTGGCACTGATGAGACATTGTATTTTGGGCTTCCTAGAACCACAGAGATATGCACCTACTGTAGGATGCCCAGTAAGGGGTCACAAAGATGGATTAAGGGCTTGGAGCATGTGTTGAAAAAGAGAGCTGGGAGTGTTCAGTGTTCAGTCTGGAGAAAAGAAAAAGATAAGAAAATAAGCATGAGTGAAGAAGTTGCAGAGCAGCAAGCTGTTCCAGCTAGAGAAACACAGAGTTGTTCTGGGACTTGGAAGCAAGGTTCTGGTAGTGAGTGGGGGAGACTGCCTTGTGCTAGACTCAATCAGTTCCAGCCTGCTCCGGTGGAGGAACCACTGCTGGGCTTGGCTGAGCTCCTCAGACTTCGATGGTGGTGCATCTGTGAAAACTTACTTAAAAAGAGGGCAAAGCATACTGGGGTGCAGGGAGTGTATAAGGACAGTTCTTTGTATTAACTACGATCCACTTAAAATGCTTTCCTCCCTTCACAGTGGTTAATCACTTGTGAAAAACTGTGCATGGTAAAGCCTGACTATGGTGAACAGCTTTGAGCATAGATGTACTAGACTCATGAAAGTAGCCTAAAGATTGCTTTATGTATGTTGAAAGCATAAAATTCTTGTTAAATATTACAACTTAGTCAAATATAATCTGCCTTTCATGGGGGTAGTTAAGAGACAACTGATGTTACATTTTTGTTGACAAGTTTGACTATATAAATTGTAAAATTAAGTACATAGTCAAATAAGGATATTATAGGAAGGTATCACTGAGCACAGAAGTTAGATTAGTATGGCTGCTTAAAGATTACTAACATGTAAATCTTCAGACTAATTTCTTGTTTATATATAGGATGTGAACAGGTGTATTGAGGCTCTTGATGAGCTTGCATCCCTCCAAGTCACAATGCAACAAGCTCAGAAACATACAGAGATGATCTTAACTCTGAAGAAGGTGAGATTTTCAATGTTAGTTAAACTAATGCGTATATTTTCATAAATTGATACCAGCCTTATTTACTGTTGGAGTACTCTGTCCAGTCTGGATCCCTACAGATCAAGAATGATGTAGACAGACTGGAAAGGGCCCAGAGGTGGGCCATCAAGAAGATAAAAAGGGCTGGAGAACCTGCCCTATAACGAAAGACTAAAGGGTTTAGTTCCTTCATTCCTGGAAAAGTCATCAGGTTATTCCCGCAGTTTTAAGAGATGCTGCAAAGAGTGGGTTGAGGCTTTTGTCTTCACGAGAAGTCATGGGGAAGATGAGGGGCAATGGGTACAAGTTGCACTGGGAAAGGGCTTATTTTGATACTAAAATTGCTTGTTTTACAGTAAGAACAATTGTTTTACTGTAACAACTTCCTCAGGGATGTGGTAGAGTTCCATTGCTAGAGGCTTTCAAGATGTGATGGGATCAAGGGTGCTTGAAAATGTGATCCAGGCTCAGTTTCCCGTGAAGGGTAGGACTGGATCTTTGGAGGTCCCTCCCAACATGGCAGTTCTGTGTTTCTGTGGCACTTCAAGTGCAGAAGTCTGTCTCATTGTAGCTTCAGTGAAGAATTGAAGCTAGCAGATATTTAAGTGGAGCCTATTTTATTACTTTGATTTCAGATACGGAAATTTAAAATTAGCCAAGTTATCATGGAGAAATCTACAATGCTGTATAACAAGTTCAAGACCATGTTTCTGGTTGGGGAAGGAGATTCTGTTCTTTCCCAAGTACTAAATAAATCACTAGCTGAGCAAAAGCAGCATGAAGAAGCTAATAAAACCAAAGAACAGGGGAAGAAAGGTGCCAACAAAAAAACTGAAAAGGAAAAAGAACAAACAGGTAAGTCATTGTGGCTTTACTTTCTTGTCACATAAAATACTTTTGTCTCCGTTAATTTTTGAGCTAACTTCAAAATATCCTTGATATTTTGAAGTTTTACCAGTCTGTGAAAAGGTTTTCAAATCTGAAGTTGTCAAAGACAGTACTGCGACAAATAACTTTCAAATTCAATTTAACATTTACCATGGGCATTTTATCTCAGTTGGCTAAAGGAAATGGCTTTTGCAAAAATTAAGTCTTGCGAATCTTACTTCTGTAAATTATCTAACTTGATGATGTTATTGAATTTAAAAAACCACAAAACATTAAATGTGAGGTAGAATGACACACTACCATTGTTGCACTTTAACCCAAGCCAGCAGCCAAGCCCCTCACAGCCACTCGCTCACTCCTCCACCAGCAGGATCAGGGACAGAATCAGAATCATAAAAAGAAGAAAACTAACAGGTTGAGATAAAGACAGTTTAATGGGGAAAGCAAAAGCTGTGCACATAAAAGCAAACCAAGAAGTTAATTCACTGCTTCCCATGGGGAGGCAGGTGTTCAGCCATCCGCTGGAGAGCAGAGCCCCCTCACACATAATGGGAAAACAAACACCATCACTCAAATATACTCCCCCATCCTTCCTCCCTTCTTCTCATACTGAGCGTGATGCCATATGGTCTGGAAATGTCCCTTTGGTCAGTTTGGGTCAGCTGTCCTGGCTGTGTCACCTCCCATGCACTCCCAACTTCTTCCCCAGTGTGAGAACATGAAAAGGCCTTGACTCTGTGTAAACCCTGCTCAGAAGTAACAAAAAAAATCTCTGTAGTATCAACTTTGCATTCAGCACAAATCCAGAACACAGCATTATATTCACCACCTTGAAGAAACTGAACTCTTTTCCAGGCAAAACGAACACAATATTCCTCCAGTGGCGTTTTGGTACCTATGCTTCTGCCACTGAGGGAGAACTTGAAACTGCTTAGTTTCCTTCATTAGCCTCATTTTATGTCAAGCATGCTCTCTCCCATGTGTAGCAGCAACTTTTAACCACTTCTGTGTTACCTCCCTGATGCAACTTTAGTAGTTCAGCCTAACAGTAAAGAAATAATAATTTATGACAGAAGAATGTATTTATGTTCTTAACAGTACAGTTCCACATCAATTATGAGCACTTTTACAGCAGAATATCAAAGGCTTTCCATAGTAAGTGTGCTCACTAATAACTTTAAATCAGTACTAAAACAGATATATTTTTAAATAGAAGAACAAAATGAGACAGACACACTGGAAAGCTGTGTTGCAATGTAAGAGTTCTACCCATCTATTCAAATTATTTAGATCCTTGATCTCCACAAGCACCTCTCAGAAACTACGTTTACTTTGCAATTGAATTCTGGGAGCAGCAGAACTGTTCTTTTTTTCAGAAAACCATTTAAAAGTTATAGCACCTAGATTAAAACTAAACAAATTACTGTAACTGAGGTGCCAAGGATTCATCAACACAACTATAGCAGTAATGTCACTACTTGTAATTGCTAAGAAAGCAAGGAAGAATCTAAAATCCAGCCATTTTCTGGTGAGAGAATGTATGAAGAAGTAGAAGTTCCATACAGATCTTTGCCCAAACCAGTGATCAGCATAACTAATACTTTAACAAAGAAGCTACACTGAGAGACTTCCTGGGCACAGTCTGGCTAGTGAAACCACTCCAGATAAGGTTAACACAACTCCAGCAGAATACAGTGAAATACCATGTTGTTGCTAAGTCAGGTGGAGAATGGGAAGAAATTCTATCAGAGTAGAGGGATATTTTATGGAAGTATTTTTTTTTATTTGTGGTAAAAAGAAAACCTGATCCTTACATGTATTCTTTTGCCCTTTTAAAAACTGAACTGCTGAACCCTGACTATATTCACCATGATAGTCAATACAGAATGATGCTGTAATTGATGGTACTTAACGTACAGCATCAGATTATCTGCTTTGTAACAAAGGAATATAGCATTTACTGTTTTATCAAATTCCTCCTGTGGCCTTTGAGTTCAGAAGTGATTCTGAGATAGTACAGACAGATAAACTGTAAAAATTCAAGTGAATAACATTTTTTTTTTCTTACTGTAGCTCGGTAGTTTAATAGAGGAGTAGTTCTTTTATAAATCTGCAACGTCAGGTAAAATGGACCATCGGTTCAGAGAGTGACATTCCTTAACAATCCACACAAAATTCACTCTCATAATACCACAGCAAAACATGTAGTCATCATTCTAAAAGGTGTTAAATATTTCTGCATTGACTTCACTAAATACACCTTCTAGCTAGTGCTGTTTTCCTGCTTGAAAAATCCATGTTATCACTAAACACATCTATTTACATGACTTGTATTTTGATTATACATAATTTGTTGGAGTCAAGAGTTGATGAGATGTGATGGAACTATTAACTTCTACAGTTAAAGTAACAAGAATCCCCAAAAATTATCTGACCTGGTTAGAATGGTAAAAAGAATTTACTACTGAAGTATATTTTCTCACTGCTCAGAATACAAACAAGCATTAGGCCTACAATCTGTAGCCTAGCAAGTGCAGGAAGAACTTGGAAATTGCATGAAAAATACAAACTGTTCAATCCCATTGCTAAAACCATGGGATGAGGCACACTGCATGAAATGTATATATGAAATGTATCAGTTAGTGTCTTTTGTATTGTTTCAGCTACCTGGGTATCAAGGTGAGGGGAAAACATTTATAATGTTTTATTTGATTAAGGTAAAGAAATTATCAGGGGCTATTATAATACAGTTTTATTCTCTGCAAGTACCACTTTTCTGCTCTTTCATTTTAAAGGATCAAAGATTCTGAATGGAGGGTCTGAAGCCCAGGACACCAACCAGTCACAACACAATGGAGAAAATGCTGAAGAAAAGAAAGATAGGCATGAAGTTGGCAGTAAGAAAAAGTGAGTTAATAATGTTATTGAGCTGAGGATATGTTCGGCTCTCGCTTAATCATGTAAAATAGAACAGCAGTAGATTGAAGTTATTTAATCACGTTGAGGTACTGTTTTCTTCACAGTGTGCTCTCAGCTTTGGAGAGGAACAGTGTGCAAATCTTTTGTTTATAGGTTTTGAATTCATATTTTAAACGTTATTTCAGTTGCTGCTGTGGTGGAGACTTAAAAAACAGTACAGGATGCCCTGCTATTGGAGAGAATCAGCATGTGGTGGACCAGGGCAAAGTAAAAGATTTTTCCTGTGTTTTAGGCTATTAAGTTGGAAGTAAAGGAAGCCTGAACCAATTCTTGCAGAAACTTAAGAGATTTATTATTTTTTTGTGAATTCATGTACTGTCACCAATAGACAAGCCACTTTAAATAATTTTTTACAGTTTGGCTATAGAATCACTCAAATGCGGGTAAACTGCAGGCTAGGACTTAAACCTGTGAAATTCCAGAAATCTGAATGCATTATAGATGAAGATCCGCTTACCATTTTAAACATGAAGCCTAAGAAAGCTTGGATTTGTCTTCCATTAAGCATTTAAACTTGGTTTCAGTAAAAAATATGTTTTGTAAACAGAAACAACAAGTAATTAATCTCTTATAGAAAAAGAAACACTTAATAGAATTTAGTAACAAATGTGGAAAAAGGCTCAGAATTATCCTAGAGTTAAATTGTTTTGTTGAAGTGTGTTTCTCCAGCCACTCTACATATGCACTCAGAGATTCTGTTTGGTTTAGCAGTATGTATTGGAGTAAGCTCCTTTCAGCACTGTCTTCATGCCCATCAGGAGAAACTGCAGCTGCCTGGCATGCTTTTGGCTATCTGCCAAGTTAAAATTACACAAAAGAGTGGAATATTGAGTGTTATTTACAGTAAGGTAAACTTAAACACAACAAAACAACAACAACAAAAACCCTTAAGATGAAAATTTATCTGGTACTTACTGTGAGGCAGCCTCAGAAGTACTGAAGTGGATTTGGGAGATTTCAACCACTTATGCTGTGTACTCATTTGGTCTGAACAAGCAGCATGCTGCAGCAACGTAGTGGAGTTACAAGTGTAGGTTCTCATAGAGGTTATATTCTAGCCCTCTGCTTAAACAAACTAAATAAACATTTCTGTCAAGTATGTTTGTAGTGTTTGCTGTGGCTTTGAGCTCTATACTCCAATGATCTTTGACTTTGATAAACACAGGGTCTGTGAACTTACTGTTAATTAACAGCAACAAACCATATTGTTAGACCCTTGCCAATACAGTGCACATTTAGAAGTGCATTCATATGTCTGAATTCAAGCTCCAGACTCTATATCCCTTTCATTCAGTATTTTTTGTACATTTTTATTTGCAATATTTGGTTTCATAGAAGTGAGAAACAAGTAAACAAAATAAATAATTTCCAAAACACCTGTGTGACTCACACTAAGCGAAGAGCTGGTAAACCTATTAAATCACAGGACTGCATTCAATTCTGAACGTTTCTCCATCTGCTAGAGGGAAGACATGTCTGTACCTTTCTGAAGATGTAATTCAGAAATTTGGGAAAAAGTTCTGTAACTTAAAATTCCTGATCTGATTGGCGCTTAAAAACATTTTTCACAGTGTTTTTGGTAAAAATACATACTGCTGCATGAGGTTACCTCAGTGTTCGGGGATACACTGGATTTCAGTGGCAAGAGGTAAGGCATGTTAAGATAGAGAACTTTTCCACCTAAACTGACATACCGTACAGATACAGACAGGGCTCTGAATGACTGCCCTTCACAGCCCATCACATACAGCAGTAGTGATGCCACTCATTGCCAGCTTAACTTCAGATCTCAGGGCGTTGGGGTAACATAACAACGGGCATCACTAACAGTTCTCCAGATGTCATGAGTATTCATTCACCAGCATCGCTTGCTCTAGATTGTACGATCACCTGGAATAAGCCTTGCTTACTGCCTTTGTATGTTGTTAATAACGTTGCTTTATTTTGTTTCTAGGACATGTGGTGAAGAGAAAGAGGTTGAAAAGCCAGCAGATGATTCTGCCTTTGAAAACAAATGACATCACTGAAGTTTCGTTGTTTGTTTTTTTTAATTACAAATTAAAGACAATTGTTCAGTTTTGCATTTGAAATCTATAGACTGCTGAAATTCTAAATAATTTTATAAGCATAGTATTTTGAAGTTAAATTTTGTGGAATAAAGGCCCCTTTAATCTTGGCTTTCAAATATTTAAACACTTTATAATGTTTGTTAAAAATAACAATAGTTATATCCAGTATTAACAGATAACACATTTCAAAAGATGAAAATTCCAGTTAGAAAATGCTTACATGTTACACGACTTAGAGTTGTAGTCTATTTTTAACTTACTACTGTATGTTTGTCTAGTCAATAGCAGGAAAAACTGTAAATACTTCTAACTCTCCAGTTGCTTCATTTGTATAAAACTTCCTCTCCTCCTAGGATACTGACCTCTGTTTGTGCAGTTTTTCAACTCTTGTTGGGGATGTCTTTTCACTGTGTTTTGTAGGAGTTGAAAGCGGCATTTTTATAGCTGTTACAATGCTAATGTATGAGTATATTTCATTGTTTATTTTTTTTAATAAGTTTAGTTCTGTTCTTGCAAAACACGTGTCAATTTACTGCAATGTGACTTTCATGGTTTGCTTTTGGGTATAAAGTAAGTATACTAAAAAGTGTGGTGTTCTTACAGAACCTGTTGATGCAGAATGGTTGGAAAACACTGTCTTGAACAATTTATGGAATTAAAGAATTTTGAACTGATTAAGACATCCTTGTATAGACAGAACCATTCATAGGAAAAATAAGAGTCTGGTTTTAGTCCTATTTTGATTTTACTACTTTGGCATTAACTTGGGGACCCCTAACTACAATTTTAACAGAAACACTGGTAAAATGTTTTAATTCCTGGAGGCATGAAAGGAAATAGAACGGGTTCAAACTTCTTGAAACACAGACTTTGCCAAGTACTAGAACAGCCTGTATGTGGTATTTCACAGAGGACAGCCAGGTTAGAAACTAGAGTTTGAAAATCCTGAGAATACACATAGAACAATGCTGAGTTGAAGGGGACCCACAAGGATCATCAAAGTCCTACTCCTGGGCCTGCAGCAGACACCCCAAGAATCACCCCATGTGCCTGAAAGCACTGTCCTAACACTTGAATACTCTCAGGCTGCTGCTGTGACCACTTCCCTGGGGAGCTGTTCTGGTGCCCAGCCAGCCTCTGGGTGAAGAACTTTTTTTGAATATCCAATCTGAACCTCCCTTACAAAACTTCAGGCCAGTCCCCTGGGTCCTGTCACTGGTCACTGAGAAGAGATCAGTGCTTGCGCCTCCTCTTCCCCTCACGAGTAAGTTGTAGACTCTGNCCCAAGAATCACCCCATGTGCCTGAAAGCACTGTCCTAACACTTGAATACTCTCAGGCTGCTGCTGTGACCACTTCCCTGGGGAGCTGTTCTGGTGCCCAGCCAGCCTCTGGGTGAAGAACTTTTTTTGAATATCCAATCTGAACCTCCCTTACAAAACTTCAGGCCAGTCCCCTGGGTCCTGTCACTGGTCACTGAGAAGAGATCAGTGCTTGCGCCTCCTCTTCCCCTCACGAGTAAGTTGTAGACTCTGATGAGGTCTCACTTCAGTCTCCTCCAGGTTAAACAGACCAAGTGACCTCAGCCACTCATGTAATTTCCCCCTAGGGCCCTTCACCACCCTCACTGCTCTCCTTGACACTCTTAACAGTTTCATGTCTTTCCCATACTGTGGTACCCAAACCAGCCCCCGGCACTGGAGGTGAGGCTGCCCCAGCTCAGAGCAGAGCAGGACAATCCCCTCCCTTGCCCGGCTGGTGATGCTGTGCCTGATGCCCCCCCAGGACAGGGTCGGCCCTCCTGGCTGCCAGGGCACTGCTGGCTCATGTTCAGCTTGCCATCGACCAGGATCCCCAGGTCCCTTTCCATGGCTCTGCTTTCTAGCATCTCATTTCCCAGTCTGTCCATACACCCAGGGTTGCCCCATCTGTGGTGAAGAATCCAGCACTCTCCCTTGTAAACAATATGTCGTTGTTTGCTCAGCCCTTGAATTTATCAAGGTCTCTCTGCAGGACCTCTCTGCTTTAAAGAGTCAAACAAACCCTCACAGTTTAGGATCATTGGCAAACTCTCTTAGTATCCTCTCAAGTCCTGCATCCAAATAATTTTTGAAGATGTTAAAGAGCACAGGGCCAAGTATGGAGCCCTGTGGAACCCCAATAGTGAGAGGTCACCAGGCTGCGGTCACTCCTCACTGAAACTCCCCATGCCCAACCCATGAACCAGTTGCTTGCCCATTTCAGGAGGCATTTATTGCATTGTGCATGGGACATTTTTTTCCAGAAGGATACTGTGAAAGACTGTATTGAAAGCTTTACTGAAAGCCAAAAAGATTACATGTTCTGGCTCCTCGAGATTAACTGTTACCTTATCATAAAAAGAAATTAGGTCTGATAAGCAGAGCTTTCCCATCATGAACTGTGCTGGTTCTGACTGAAACCTGCATTGTCCTTCAGGTGTTTTCAAGAACTCACAGAATCATCTGCTCCATAATTTTACCAGTCACTGGTGAGACTGACAAGTCTGTAGTCTTCAGGGTCAGCCTTCTTGCCCTTCTTGAAAACTGGGACAATGTTAGCCAGATTTCCATTTACTGAGACCTCTCCAAATTCCCAAAACCATTCAAAAATCATCAAGAGACCTTGCAGTGACATCAGCCAGCTCTTTGGAGTACTGTTGGATGAATCCCATCAAACCCCAAAGACTTAGAAGGGATCCAGCAGATCCTGCACAAATTCAGGGTCTACTGGGAGGTGATCATTCTTACAGTCCTAGTCCTCCAGCTCAGGACACTGGGACCCCCATGCCCCATAGCCCATGTTGAAGAGAGAGGCAAAGAAAGCATTAACATCTCTGACTTGTCTATGTCCCTGTCGGTGAGGTGACCATCCTTATCCTGTAGGTGAGGGCCAATGTATTTTCTGCACTGCCTTTCACTACAGATGTATTAAAAAACCCATCCTCTTTTTATTGTGCCCACAGTGCTGTAGAGCTTCAACCCCAGTTGAGCTTTGACCACATGAATGTTCTTCCCTACAGTGGGGAGCACCATCTCCATATTCCTGCCATGTCCCCTGTCCTTGCTTCATTAAGCACACACCTTTTCTTAGTCTGCTTGGACTCAAAATGATTATCCCTACTGAGCTAACCTGGCCTCCTGCTTTGCTAGGTTGGCTTCTGGCATTTTGAGATTGCCTGCTCCTGTGTTTCAATAGCTTTCAGATCTTGAAGACAATACCTGAAGTTAAACCTGCAAGTTTAACAAGCTCCTTTAAAGCAGCTGCTGCTACACCACAAAGCAGCCCAAGCCCAGCAGCTGCATTTGTCACAGTTGTGATGAGCAGGGCACTCCCTTTTCTGCAGATTCCTGAAGGATAAGAGAACTATGACCACGTGCTTTTACAAGTGGTTGGTTCATTAAAATCCACAGGTCAACAGCTCGCTGATTTACAAGACAGGGAAAAAAACCCACTTTTTTGTTGTTGTTCCTCAAAAAAAGCACAGATTTAAATTCACATGACTTAATGCACCACCAGAAAGCAGTAAGATATGGGAGTGATCAATGGAGTCCTGCAAGTGCTTCAGATACCTTTGTTTTAAGACATCTAAGATAATAAAGTCAGCAGAATCTGCAGCTACAGGACCTGAACAGGATTCAGTTTGTTACTTGTCTGGATGCAGACTGTCTGAGTAGGCTGTCTTCTCCCTGCCAGAATTAGCTGAAGGTTTCAAAAGAAAAGCAGTTAGCACTAACTTTCCTAAACAACGAAGATCTCCACTAACATCCTCTTAATTCCAGAAAACTTAAAAAAAAAGAATATCCTGTTTTGACAGAGTTTCAGTTCAACAAAAGACTAGGAAATACAAATTTGCCACATTTTAATTTAAAAAAAATGATGTACAATAACAGAATTATATTAAAACAAGAGGTGGACAACGAACGCTGCATACACTGTAAACAGTTGACAAAGTTATTTAAGAGGCAGGCTACATATCAGTAATGGTGAAATGTGGTTTCCTCTCTAGAGTATTAATCCTCAAAGTCAGAAACCAGGGACAGCAGAAGCCTTCAGAGGTAAGCTTTCATTTGTAGGCAAGATCCAAGAGTTTAACCAGCATTCTGAGCTTCTCTCAGAAAGCATTCTCCTCCCTACAAATTCAGTGCCATCCACCCTTGTTGAAACACGGCAACTGCCTGAGTTTTCATGGTAAGATATATACAGCGCATGTTCTCACCCTCAGAGGTTTACAGAGCCTTGGGTACTCAGAGCTTCTCAAAATCATTTCCCAGGTATTCTCAAACATCCACATTTTACATTCCATAGCATCCAAACTACTGCAATGTTGAAAAAGTGTATATTTTGCCAACTTATCTGTAAAATCGTACTTACTCAGAAAAATACACCAGATAAGACTTCTGGTGTGCAAAGGGCTCCTTCCAGCTCACAGGAAGGATTAAATGCCTAACCTGAAACCCAGCTGTATGCTCAAATCTCAGGCTTTGCAGTGGTTTCAACAGCCGGAACAACAGATTCAATAATGTCTTTCACTGAATGAATCCTGGTGCATGTCAGTTTCAGTTGAAAATCCCAGGATCAACATAAGGATATGCGAGAAACTCCCCCAGTTTATTGCCTTCTGCATCGTAATGGAGCATCCGAAAACAAACATCACAGAAGAAACAAGGATCCCCTGGTGCCAGACTGTCTCTGTTGGTTACCCACCTGCAAGTTACAAAACACAAGTGTTTTTCCATGAGTGCAACACACTTGTGGCAAACATCTCAACATTTTACTCAGGTCTGAGGATGGCAGCAACAAACATCAGTAATAATTTTATATACACAAGGTACTACCTATATTGCATATCTCCCATGCCATGCATACAGCTTATTTCCAAACTTCACACCCATTCTGTGTCAGCAGCTACAGCAGCACTTCCTGAGAAACTCCTCAAACCTGTGCAGCTGGTACTGCGCATAAAAAAAATAACAAGAATCTTCTGTCCACCCTGTGGCCATCTAAGTCATAAAAGATAGATCTTTTTCTCCCTTAATGCAAGAAACTGTGAAATGGAGCAGACATGTACTGACCCAAGCTCCTCTGAGTAATCAAAACCATTTAGGAGTCTAAAAGCAGGACCCAAATGATGCAGACAGGGCAAGATGAGGATTGCAGTACACTCCAGCAAGCACTGAAGTTAACAGGAACACAAGTTAAAATGTACACGGAAGGCCTGCCATGTCATTGAGCAATCAATTTATAATAGCACCCAAGAGGCCATGACAGCTGAAGCCCTCTGGTGATTACAGATACTATGTGCACAGATTAGAACACACTGGACAGCCAGCCAAAGCAGCTCTGCTGTCTATGGTTTACCATGTCCCCACTTAAGCTTAGTGCTTAATCCTGGTTTTAATTTAATGCATTTACATCACCTCTGGTAATGCCCTCCCCATCCCATCTTTCCCCCATATTGACCCTTTGGCTCCACCTCCCCTTATGGCCAAATGCCTCACAGATTATAGGCCCTTGTGAAGGCATCCTCAGGGCTCTGCTAGGAACACTAGGATGGACTCCCATCTCAAGGGGAATTGGCTTTTTGCCTGATTCCAGGAAGTCTAAGGCCAAACAAGAAAGATAGCGAAGACACAGTTGCTGTGTCAAACAGAGGACGAGAGCATAAACTGTCCTGAGGGAAAAAAAAAAAGGCAACCAGTTTGCAAATAAATCATTCAGATATATAAAATCAGGGAGTCTAGCCTAGTCTTTAGAGTAATTTCTACTGTTAATTAACAGTCTGTCTCATACCTAAATTAACATCACTAAGGTGTAAAAAGAGCACCAAACTCATATTCTGCTCTTTTACGTGCAGAAAATGACAGAGTTCCTTCAAGAACAGCTGCAGAGCACACAGTTTTCCGGTAGAGGTTAGGAGTTTCTTGTGGGGAAAGTTAAATGCCTTTTAAAAATCTCTAGATTTTATTATGTTAGAGGTGGACAGATCTATACCTGTGTAGATGCAAGATTAAACAAAAGCACTGTATGATTTCTGGTAAATGAATTTAAAACACATATCTTGCAGAAGAGGAAAATGCAGCATTTTCTCCCAAAAGCAGGATTTTCAATAGTAATTGATAAGATAGCCAAGTTCTATATATGCAAAAGAACATGAGCCAAATAATTAATCTCTTACTAATGTAGTTCTTTTGAAACTTCTGAATCAATTCCAAATGAACGCTACCTGCAGAAAGTCTTTTCCTGGTTAGAGAGAGGTCAACTGCTTGAAGAGGGGTGATTATAGTTATTAGGCAACATATACAGAGCTTTGATTTTTTAGTATTTTTTAAAAGTTAGTAGTAGTACTTAGAAGGAAATCAAGACAACAGCATCAAGAATGTATCATACCTGGCTGTATACATCTTGCACACAAAGCATTTTCTGGTACACAGCCAATGTTTCTTGACTAGCAAGGGATATAGATTCCTATCCAGACAGTCATCATGATGAATAAGCCTTAAGGGAAATAAATAAATACAACACATACAATAAAGATGCTGCCTTATTGAAATTTATCTGAACATAAGCATGGACATTGAAGATAAAGTATGATTTAAATTCCCAGGTAAACCATGACTCGATTCCTGCTTAACATTCTTAACACAGATAAGGATCTGGAGATAGACTGCTAGTTGCACCATCTGCGGATTTTATGGTCACAAGAAAATTCAGTTTGTNTTCCACTTTTCTCCAAGGAAATCTTTTCCTGATCCAGTTGGGGGAGGGGCCACCTGAATTTGCTTTCTAGAGGGACCCCTTTGGATGCTTCCCCCTGATTTTGCCCAAAACCAGGAGAGTAACTCAGAAGTTTTCACACCATCTCCTTTCTGTGGTCTTTTAAAAGCTTTTATCTTCTATACAGTAATTTTTTTTCTCCAAACAAGGTATTGTCAGGTGAATCTTCAGATCATCTATGTGCAATACCTATGCTTTTCTCTGGGTTATGTTCCTTGTCGAAAGCACCATGTATTATCAATACTTTGATACATCAGGCTCCTGGGAACAGAAAATCACCGACTACAGATAACCACAGGAATGCTCTCTCTAGTTATGCACTGAGTAAAGTCTACACAATAGTTCTACTGTTGATGTGGTTGCCACCTCATGGTCACTATCACCTTCTTCTCTTCCTGGCCTATCCATCTCAGCCCACTATTTCCATTCTTCTATTCTCTTTTCAGTTCCTGCCCCTTAACTTCCAGTTCAAACTAATAGTCCAGTTGAATCCAGCCACAGCCTACAACATTTTGCCCCCTGGTGCTCCATAATCAGTATGTAAATCAGCCACACATTGGCTCTACATAGAAAGATCTTGACAGTGTGGTTGTCATTCCTGTTATACTGCAGTCATAGCACACTAATTACAAAGCAGTCTTTGTATGTAAACTAAAAAGAAAAAAGCAAGGAAGATTACTCTCCTTCTTTCAGAGATACTCCCATGTATATGGAAGAAAAATTTAAGTTCTGCAGAAGGCAGCAGAATAATCTCAAAGCAAGTAAGTTAGTCTAACAAACATTCAGCATTTAATGTCTGAAGTTTGTCCAGAGAAGGCTTACTTTCATTTGCCTAAGGACTCCCAAAGAATAGTAACTTACCTTATATCTGTGATAATAATGATGTGCTCACAGTCCCCTTGGTGGCAGTAAAGGTATGGAAAGCCAATTTTGAGGGATAAATCATTAAATACATAGTCCTCCATCTGAACAGACTGAAGATTTTCATAGCCTCTGTCATGAGATTCTGACCACTCTATAATTGTTCTGAAAATAGAAAGGCCATCAGCATAGCAAAGCTATGAACTGTGAATGCAGAGAAAAAGATCCTTCGGGGACATGCACAACTCTTTACTGAGACACAGTTAAATGATGCAAATCAAAACAGTTCACAACATTTTGTAATAATTTAAGGTGATTTCACAGCAATACTACAACACTATAGAACTTGTGGGACATCTGGCTTTCAGTCCTCACCAGGCAGCTTCCTGAGGAGTTTTAGTCAGTGTATGCTCCTGATGGCACCCATCCAGGTCAGACTGTTCGCAGCACAATACTTCTTAAGCAGTCCCATAATTCAAGTTACTAGCAGGTCATTTTGCCCCCTTGGTCAATGACTTCATTTTAAAGTACTGAAAAGCACTTTTTAAATTCAGTTTTTGTCAAGGAGAAACATAAAGCTGAAAAGTGCAGTTACGTTTCCAAAATTTAGCACTGGAAGGGCACTGGCCACTATAAATTTCTTTTTGGCTTTTCAGCACACTCCTACATACAAGACATCTAATTCTACAAGCTGTGTGGGCTATGACAAACCCTTCTGTGAAGACCATTGCTGTTCACAGACAGAAAGACAAGCAGGAAAATATTAATTTCCCTGAAGTCACATACAACACCTGGCAAAAAAAACCAGGGTCCAACAGTCAGCTCTTCCGTACCAGCCATTTTAAACATTTCAATCTCCTAAATCTCACTAGGGTATCAGAAAGACCACAATTCCTTAAAATATCAGATTTCTTTTCTGAGCAGTCACACAGATCCCAGGTTGACATTACAATGAAGACATTCAGCATATTTTCAAGACTGAGCAGGGCAACCACTGCCACACAGCTGAGCTTGTTGTCTTTCTAACCCATCTTCTACCTCACAGGCAACTCTTTTGATTGCCATCACAGGTAAGGAAGGTACTTAAAAACCCAGTACAAAATGGCACTTGTCACTTTACACAGAAATCCCATCTCACCAGAGCAAAATGGAGTTTTCAGGTTAAAAAAATGGATTCNGAGCCCTGCGCCAAGACCAGACTGCCCCGGGCTTTTATGAAACAAAAGCCCCTCGAGGTTCCTGGTTTTGTTTATCATTAATGCTGTAGTTGTTGTTGTTTGTTTGCCTTGTTATACATACTAGTAAAGAGCTGTTATTCCTATCCCCATATCCTTGCCTGAGAGCCGACTTAGTATCAAAGTTTTAATAATTCGGAGGGAGGGGGTTTGAATTCTCCATTCCAAAGGGAGGTCTTGTCCTCCCCAGCAGATACCTGTCTTTCAAACCAAGACAATAGTCTTTTCAAAAGGGAAGCAAATGGAAGGAATAAGTAGAGCAAGTAAAGTTAAACTTCTCTGTAAAAACCTATTCATCATGGAAAAACAGTAGAGGTCCATTCCAGCTAAATACTCTAGACATCCCAGTATCTGTAACACCACAAGTCATAAACCAATTTTGTTCCTTAAGGTTTTCCTTAGTCAACGTCTACAAATACTGTACCTGCTCAGATCTCTGCACTCTGGGTATCTTTTATCATTATAGAAGATGCCTTCAAAATAGAAGAAGGCAGACTTGTAGAGATCCTGAGAGACAGAGAGACAAGTCTCCATTAGTCTTATGAGAGAATAAATACCTTAAACAAGAACATGTCAAAAATCTAAGCATTTTAGGTATCTAAATTATATTAAGAGACCTCATTCTACAGGTGTCTAAGAAAAGTTCTGCTCTGATTGTAGATACTGATGTGACAGCTAGGCTCATATGATAGCCAACTACACAGCAACTCTGCTGGTATTGTTATCAAGCCATTACAGGTTACTTTAATGCTCTTCTCTTTTTTCTGTCCCCATCATAGCAATTATGGACTTCTACAAAAACACAGAAAAAGAACATCAGCATCACTGCACAAACTCTTTAATTGCAAGGCACTGACTTTAAAAAAGAATAATATTTTAAAAAATTAGCAAGATGCAGTGTGTTTACTTTGGGTGGCTACCACATACCTATCCAGCTGCTCTCTCACTCTTTCTTACCAGGACTGGGGAAACAAAATAAGACAGGCAAGCTCATGGGTTCAGATAAAGGCCATTTAATGAGAAAATGCAAAGGCTGCATGCAGAAACAAAGCTAAAAAAAAGGAGATTTATTCCCTATTTATTTCCTATTTCCCACTTGAGCCCCTTGCAGTGAAGAAAATGTTTCCTAATATCCAATCTAAACCTTCTTTGGTGCATTTTGAAAGCCATTTCCTCTCATCCTGTCTCTTGTTACCCAGGAGAACTGACTCCCTACCTGGCGACACCCTCCTCACCCTCCTTTCTGATGGCTGTAGAAAGTGATAAGGTCTCCCTTGAGCCTCCTTTGCTCCCTCAGCCACTCTTCAAGGACTCAATAAAGATTTTCCCTATTTATTCTAAATAGGAAAGCCATGGACAACCAAGGACTCTCCGTCACCAGACCATACTGGGGATGCTCATTTGTGCCCAGAGGCCTCTTTGAGCTATTAACTCTAAGCTGCCAAAACACAGGAAAAGCAGACACCGGTACCAAAGACAGGACTTCTCAGACGATCTGCATGAAGACACATTGGTAGGAATGTGTTTTACATTCGGACTCTTTGATTCATTTCTGTTACTGTTACCTTCTCTGCTGGTGACACAAAACTGGAAGGAGTGGCTGATACACCAGATGATCCTGCTGCCAGCCAGAGGGATCTTCACAGCCAGAGAAATGGGCCAACAAGAACTTAGTGAGGCTGAGCAAGGAGAAGTGCAAGGTCTTGCCCCTGGGGATAAACAAGCTGATGCTCCACTGTATGCTGAGGGCCGCTCAGCTGGAGAGCAGCTAGGCAAATAGCCTAGGATCCTGGTAGATCCCAAATTGAACACGTGCCAACAACGTGTCCTTGCAGCAAAGAGAGCCAACGGAGCAGATGGGATCCTGTGCTGCATCAGATAAAATGCCACCAGCAGGTCAAGGGAGGTGATCCTTCAGATCTCCTCAGCACTAGTGAGGCCATACCTAAACGCCTTGTCCTCAGTTCTTGGCTGCTCAGTGTAAGAGAGAAATGGACATAATGGAGAAAGAGTTGCACAAGGGCCATGAACATGAAGGGACAGCAGCATCTCTCCTAAAAAGAGTGGCTGAGAGAGCTGTGAGTTTGAACCCTGAAGAGAAAGCTCAGGTAAGGGAATCTTATAATAATACACAATACCTCTAAGGAGGGTGCAAAGAGGATGGAGGCAGTCTCATTTTCACAATCCTGAGTGACAGGATCAGAGACAGTAAGCACAAACTGAAACACACGCAGTTCCCTATGAACCTTCAAGAAACACTTCTTTACTGACACTGACACGGGTTGTCCAGTGAGGTTGTGCATTCTTGGAGATACACAAAAAACATCAGGACATGGTCATGGACAACTGGCTGTAGGTGGCCTTGCTGGAGCAGAGGGAGTAGACCAGATGACCTCCACAAGTCCCTTTCAACCCCAACCGTTCTATGATATGACATATATTATGTATGATCAATGTATGATCAAAGTGATTCTATTTCAGTATTTTCAACTAGGTGAGTTGTTTTGCTCATATCCAGAGAACACGCAGCAACTTCGGGAGAGAGGAATAACCTTCATCCCTACATTTGATCAGCATCCAGTTGCAAACAACAAAGCACAGTGGGATGGTCTAGCTATCATTATTAGTGGGATTAAGCTATTACCTCTAGTGTTTCAGAATACAGCTCAAAATCAGTCCACAGCAATCTATCTAGACAAAACTCATTGTGCTTCTATTACCTAGCAGTAGCAATGATGATGTTTTTCTTGATATCGCACAAAACAGATCATCTTGGTAACGCCACTATGAAGTATTTACTTGCAGTGCAACCAACAGGCAGAAACAGTGCAGCTGAATTTAATGCTGAAGAACAAAACAACAAAACAAAACTCTGCCTCTCTCTTTATGTTTTCAAGACTCTTATACATGTAGAGAGTTCCACAAAGAAAGTTTTACCTTGCTGATGTGCTCTGGTGCTTGATCTGGCTGACTGCTGAACTCACCACCTATCTGGAGGTCACTGACGCAGGAAATTGAGTCTCTCAGCTCAGTGAGATTCTGGCTCCCCAGTACAAGGACTGTTTGGTAGGGTTTGTGATCTTTATGCTACAAAGAACACAGCATACAAACTTCAGATAAATTATAACTTGTTAGCCTCAGCACTACTCTTCATTTGACAGCTTAAGGACATTACTGGCACCATCTGGCACATCACTTCTCTGAACAGCATCTTCCCATAGCCTCTCCTAAGACTGACACTCAGTAATTTTATTCAGAACCTCAAAAGTTACAGTCTCCATCGGAAAGTACAGTAAAGACATAAAGTCTGAGCTCACTTATCTCAAATCCAGGAAGACTACTTTAGTTTTCATGTATTTAGCTTCAGGTTTTGATCTTTCTGTAAAATAAATTAACTGCTGTGTTATTATTGTAAAAGTTTTGTTATGTAAACCACTAACAGAATGAAAACCAGATTCTGAAAGACCCTTAAAAAATTACCAGAGTTGAAGAGTTTACCGTATGTCTTCAGTAGACTCACTGATTTTAACTGCTTGGGAGAACACGATATTACCTGAATAGGAAAAAATCAGAATACAACCCAGAGAATTTCATACCAACCTTTTGAAATATAACAGGATAAAAGATGTTCAGAGTTAGAAGTAGTTCCCCCTCCTCAATTAGATCTGTTGTATTGTCTGGCCTCTTTCCAGTTGCATGTGACTCCTGGAAAAACATACACACACACACGTAGATATTATATTGACAACCATATATATATATATATGTGTGTGTGTGTGTATATATATATATATATATAAAAACCTGGATAACAGTCTGAGAAACTATGACGAATGCTAACTCATTTTTGACTATTTAGCCTCCTGAATTGAAAAAAGCCTACTTCCTCCAAGGTAGAAAGGTGAGAAACAGCTCCAATTACTGATTTCAAGCATGTTCCTTCATTTCTCAGCTTTGTTGCAAGACAGCTGGTTGCCCCTTGGCTATTGAGAGGCCCTGCATAAAGGAATTAGATGTTGCTGTCATTCTGCGCTCATGGAACCCAGCTACTACCTACCTTTACCACTTAATGGTTTTGAAATGCTCTTTGAATGCTTTCATATGTACAGCGGGATTGCAACACAACTTGGGAAACACTAACCTAGAAAATATACACAGAATGAAATACATGAAAATTACAGTCAGTGCAACACTCCCTCTTATTAGGGAAGCTAGACATAGCTAGAGGCCGCAGTTTCTCCAAAATCCAAACCCAAAACCCAGCACTGCCCTTGCCACAGTGCTGGGTTTTAGAAAAGAAGTAAATGCAACCCTACATTTCCACCCTGCTTTGTGTTTAAGACACAGCTCAGCTGTGAAAATGAGGGAGGGTACATCTCCGTGACCATTTCCTCCTTTTCCAACAAATCAAGAGAGCATACTTCCTGCACAAACACCTCCCATCAGCATGGAGTATTCCTCAGATTTAGTAACAGGAACTTGTACTCCTTTGACACCCAGAGATACTTGTGCTCTCTGCCTTGCATCTGGCTTCTTCATGTGACACATTCCAAATTCATGTTTCTTACTGCTCTCCTCCTGTACAAAGGTATCGTGGTCCCAGCCACAGAATCACAGCTCTGAGACCCCTTGCTTAAAGAACGCAATACATGACCATGTGCTCATTCTTCAGAAACAGCAGTTAAGACACCATTCATTGAAACCCTTTATGAAGGTTTCCATTGCTAATATTTTCTCAGATACTCCCCAGGCTAAGAGGCCAACAGAGTAGTTGCATCATGTTGTTTACATAATGTGCCTGGGTCTCTGAACAGCTGAAACATGGTAACTCATGACAGACCCAGAAATCTCAAGGGGAAAAATAAGTTTAATAGTCACGTGAGATTCTTTCCTCACTACACTTCTGTCCCTAATTTTTACAGCAGTTCATGTCTTGTTCAAGCCATGGACTCTAGCACTTCAGTGTCCCTGAAAGAGTTCAGAGAATGTGTATATGTGGTGCTTAGGAACACAGTTTAGTGGTGGATCTGGCATTAAGGTAATGGTTGGGCTCAACGAACCTAAAGGTCTTTCAACCTTAATGATTTTATGAACATCTATGAAATGAAGTTTTCCTGTTTAGGACTTCAATGTTTGTGAAGAAATCATTACACAAAAAAGTACTACGCATAATAAAAAAATTCGAATAAGGCTTTTGAGGGGCTGATGACTACACTCTTGATTCCTGGCAGTTCAGAACGTCTGAAAAACTTGGGTTACAAAGCTCAGAATTAGGAATTTACCACCACTGTGCTGCTACTGTTTTCTTCTTTCAGCCCTACTGAAACTAGCTTACAGTCATTCACACACTGAAGCTTAGTTTCCAACACTGGACTCCAGGAGCAAAACCATTATGCATTTTGTCTCGCTCTATGTCTAGCTTTAAGTTCACAGCACTCAAAAAAGGCACTCATATAGTGGTAACAAGCTGGAGTTCCTCCTTAACTACATCCAGTATTAACAGACAGTTAAGAGACTTCCTGTCCTTCCTATAAAATGTCTTTATCCCTAATAATTACCTGCAAACTTGTATCTGCAAACATTTACAGGGTACATTTCATAGCAGTGAATAAAAAGCAACCAGAAGTTGGATTTTGGGTGTCTTGAGAGCCTAGAAGATGACAGGCAACTTACCATCTCGTAGGTAAGAGTTTCTTGTCTGCAAGCCCGATCCACAATAATTGTTTCTTCTCTCCTCTCTAAGGCCTTCTTTCTAATTCTGAGGGGCAGAAATACAAGACAAAATTTCATTCAACAATCTTCATGTAGATTTTCAAGAATTTCATCTTTTTGAATGTCACAAGCTACTACAGAACAGCTTTCTAAGACAAGGATTTCTGTCTGTCTTAGTGGGACAGACTAACTTAAAATACTCATCTCCCGATTCTCATAAAACCTGGTAGGGCAGAGGCTAGCTTGTGGATTTCAGCTTGTGGGTTTTCCCCCCTTACATGCAAATGACAGGTTGTTTGTGAGCAATTTTACACTCATAATAAAAAACAGCAAAATGTTGTTTGAAGAGGTTGGCCTAGGACAAAACACTTTGTGACCTTTGAGGAAGCTGTTTCAACAATTTTTTCTTCAAAAAAAAAATTGAATTCATGTTCAAGCAAAACACAAGGAAAAAGCAACCCACAAACATTCTTTCCCAGCCCCACAACACAGACACTTTAGAAAAACCCACAAACAAACTTTGTAGAAGAAAGAGTATCCTAAGTAGAATACCTACTAAAATACAAGTATTTAACCACTGCATGAACACCCAATCCTTGACAAGTTTACTTATCCCCCAGAACTTCCAAGGATATTCAGTAACAAGCAGGCTTAACACTAACCACATTCCAAACACTTTTCTTTACATTAGAATAAAGTACAGCAAAGGCCTAACTGGCCAAATTTGCCACTGATAGAAACCTCACATATATTGGTTAATCTCTGACATGCACCAGTAGTATCAATGAGTTCCATGAACAAAACAAAATTCAACAAAAAGAGTGGGTTCAGACAAAGAGGTTATCTGGATATAGCATCAGTACTCACAGTCTGGCTGTTACAGTGTAACTGTGAGGACCTAGAGGTATGAGACAGGTTTCTTCGGAGGAACCTCACACACCATTATCAGAAGGCCCCTGCACACTCTAAACTCAAGCACTACCTCAGAAGTACCAAGGTCCCGAAATCCTTTCCCAGTAAGAAAGATGGCATATTCTGTATATCTTAATAAAAAATTCCTAAGCAACATTCAAGCAGAAGACTCATACAAATAATCCCATCATAAGCTGGTGTTTCCGCCTTTACAGTATTTGTGTACGGTGCTTCAGAAAGCATTGCCTGTAAAGGGAACAAGCAGCCAGCTGTACGTCTATGCTGATTTTCCGCCCCACCCCAAATAAGGGTACCGTGAGAGCACTGTAACAGCATACCGAAGAGTAAGCAGAGTGCTGTCTTCAGGAATAACGTCTGGGTCCTCTTCTTTTTCAGAAGGCATTAACATATCAATGCTAGAACAATAAAAAAATAACAGATAGAATCGGAGAATCATAGAACAGTTTGGGTTGGAAGGGACCTTAAATGATCATCCAGTCCTGTACCCCAACAGCATTGGCAGGGATGCTGTTCACTGCCCAGGTTGCTCAGGGACACATCCAACCTGGTCTTGAACACTTCCAGGGATGGAGCATCCACAAATTCTCCAGGCAACCCGTTCCAGTGCCTCACCACTCTACACAGTAAACAATTTCTTCTTGATATCTAATCTAAATCTAGAGCTATCCTCTTTGGACATGGCAGTGATTTCTCACAGTCTGTGTAGAAGTATGAGAGGCAGGAACCTGGAAGTGGTTTCACCACTTGGTCCCATTTATGAATTCCCATTTCAGGTTGTGCACTGCACCACACCAGATTCTGAGGAATCATCATTTGCACATCCCTTCCCCTGCAGTCCCTCCCAGAAGCATTTGGCATTAATCACAATAGAATTGTATCCAGCTTAAAAATAGTCTGAGGAAAAAAAATATTTAAAACAGAGAACCTGCTTTGAATCAGACTTGATTGCTTTTGTCTCTCCACTTTTGCAGACTATATAAAGGCAGGGCTTACTCCAATGCTTAAGTCCACCTGCAGTTTGAACCCCAGAAAACTCTTGTGCAAACCCATCTCTTTATGGGACAAAACTACCACTGGTGAAGTCCAGGAAAACCTGTTGGACTGTACCACTTATCCCAAATAACATCTATGATTTCATTATATTCTTTTTCACTATTATCTTATAACATTCCCCATGTCAACAATAATATCACTGCAGTAATGAATAATCCTTTGGAGTGGAACTGCACAGGAATACAAAGTAATTGAGAAGCAGAAGTCTGGAATCAAGTGTTATCAGCTGACAATAAGCAAAAGTCAGAGACAAAATTTTGATTGTGGACAGATGGCTTTGTTTTGATGAGCCAATAAAGTCACCCCGTATTGACAGTAATATGAATTTACTATTTTTTAGTTACTTACCATTCAGCAACATACAAAGTTTTAAACATTCTGTTTCAGTTTTCATCTCAGACAGAAAATAAATTTTTTTTATTAAAGTTACTGAGGAAATGTGACTCTTTCAAAAGCACCATTTTAAAAGGAACTTTGCAGTAATGAGCCACAACCTCCTGGAAACAAAATGAATGATTTATCCTTAAATTCCCACTTGACGAAGTGGAGGCAGAGACAACAAAGTAAATCCTGTGTAAATGTAGACTGAAACAGAGCTGAGAAACAGAAATTTAACTAACTCTAGAAAGATGGGGACAGCACTTTGGAGAACACAGTTCAACCATTAGCCTTTTAGATGGGGCAGCATAGAGCTGCGTTATGAGCAGCCCACACAATCAAGTGAAGGATAATGCGTGACAGATAAATCACCCCAGCTCTGACCCTTTCTGTAAAACTGATACCATGACCATATTACTTATCCAAAGTCTCCAGCACATGGATATGTGATCCCTCCAAGTCACTTGAATAGGTACCATTTTGAGGAAATGACTTCATATTCAGTTCTTTAAACACCACAGGTATTATTTGCAGGATCTGAAAATGTCTATTCCCTGCCCTTGTGAAGTTTCACTTGCATCAAAGGTGACAGTTTCCCATTTCCCTTCTGTGCCAGAACCCACCAACAGTATGTCAGAACTTACTAACAATACTTGTGCTTTTTTTTCTTTCCACAGCCCTAGGTGGGATTTCTGGCTTTGCTATCCACACCATGACCATTAATTGCCTGCTTCAGGGAAAAAACTAACATCCCCAGAAGAGCTGCTACAAGCAGACACTATGTAAAATAGTTGACATTAAAACCGCTTCCTCTTTTTCCTTGTAAGGACTGAAATGTCCTCACTTATGTACAAAGCAGTGAAAGTGTAAAGCGATACTGATACTGAACTCCTGATGAGTTCCATGGAACCTTGCAAGCTCTGGCACTGCCTCTTCTCACTCCTGAAAGGTCAGAAACCCTCAATTTCTAAAGGAAAAGCAGTGTCCCTTATTTTGTATTAAAAATCAGTCTAATAATTAATTACATATGTCATTGTATCACACGCACTGAAGTCTTGAAAGGCTTTGCTGTGTGGCCTTACACACAGGCCATGCCGGAGCTCCCCCCGTGTAACTCCACTGCTGCCAGTGGAACCACATAAGCCATACCTGTTCCTGAGGAAAGCAGGCTTTACAAATACTAAGTAACGGCTGATCCCTCCAGAAACTAAGGCTAAGTGTCAGACACCTAAGACACAGAAGTGCAGGCAATACAGGGTTTGCACTAGGAACACCTCATTCCTGACTGCCACAAGCTTGGGATCCTACTGTGTCCCCACAGAGACTATTACTATTCCCTGCATGCACAATAAATTCACTCAGTGCACAGAGTTACAATAGAGGGGAAAACACTGCCCATGCTGTTTAATGGAAACCAAGGTGAAGTGCAGGACAGTAATGAGGAACAATAGTTGAAAGTGTCACTTGAAAAAAGCCAAATGCAAAGTGTTATATGAATTTACATCCCCTATAAAGATATTTTAAGGAGATCAGCAATAAAAAGGCCAAAGAGAACTCTCTGGAAATGCAGACTCGAAAACAGACTACCCATGAAGCCTTTAATCACTGTGACTTTACTTTTCCTAGAATATTCTAGCAGCACAATGGGTTTTCTCTTTAAGAAATTCAAAGATAATTTAGTATTTTGTCTGATACTTTATAATAAGCAAATACAGTGCTCATTACTTCTTATATTGTACATATTTTAAAGGTAGTACTTTCATCACCTTTGAGACACTAATACCACAAGACACTAAATACTAATATGTTAAGACGTTAATGCTAGCTTAATGCAGCTTTATAACACATCCCAAGAGATATTTACAACTACCCCTTCTAATAAAACAAGAAGGCGAATTAGGGCTGAAGCTGAATAAGGTACCTGCAAGCCTCACCTCTCCTGACTGACGTACAACCCACAGTGATTTGAGGCTTAGGCTGCCCTATACATGCACACAACAGATCACACGGAAGACAAAACAGCATAGCTCAAACAAACTAACAGCATCTCCAGCATTCAAGGACTTCAGTCACTCAAGCACCAATTACGAATACCAGTACTTCACAGAATCACACACAGAATCACACAGAATCATTACTTCTTTGCTCACAGACTCCTGAGGCACTTGAACAAAACCCAGAATTTTACTCTTTTGACACCTTGTTTATTTAAGAAATTGCTGATGAAATCTTCCAGAAAAAAACACAATTTTACGCCTGTTTAAGATCTGATTAAAATGAGCAATCTCTATAACAATTATCAGCATACAACTTGAGCAATATGCAAGGCATTCTTACTGAGTTACATGCAAGTGAGTGAAGACACAAGCTTTTTCCTGCATTGTTTTCAAAAATGTATTACAGTAAGAAAGTAGAATAACAATAACAAAAACAAGCAAAACAACAACAAAAAACCCCAACAAAACAAAATAAAAAAATTTAAAACCCAACAAAACAAACAAGAAAACCCAACAAACCCAAAAACTAAACCACCAAAAAAAACCCCAAACCAACCAATCAACAAAAAACCCCACGATGTGCACATTGCACATTGGGGTGCCCAAAGAGTTAAACAGCATTTAAACATGATACCATTTCTCTTCATCAGAAGACTCTACATTGCCAGCAATACTTAAATGTACACTATATCACTCTCTGAAAAAGATTTAATGATTGATGCTGAAAAATTTCATCTGAATCCATGAAAGATTCTTCTAATCTAACAGTGTTTTAAAAACAGATTCCTATCTCTCTTCTACCCAAAGAAAACCTACTTTATTTGTCAGAATTTTCCTTAGAAGTATTGTAGAGTCAAAAAAAAAATCTGTGTTTATATCCATTATGTGTGCATTTCACCTTATAAAGTTATATTTACACCACTAATAAATGTGACCCCAGGATATCATAGAACAGATCTTGGTGTAGCCCAGTGTTCTCATCTCTCCTCAAGAGAGGAATATGAGCAGCTCAGAGCAGGTGACTGAAAGTGATCAAAGGTAGTGATTTGAGGCTGGCCAATGTCAAGGAGAGACTCAAGAGGCTAGGGCTATTTAATTTAAAAGCAAAAGCACACGGTGATTACGGATTGGGATTTCCAGCCTGAACAGGGGAAAGGTCACACCAGGGTGTGTAGGTTTAGCTTCATTCTCCTGCAAAGCCAACAAAAGGTTGCCAGATGATCAGTTCTCTCCCCCTTGTAGATCACCAGTCTTTTTTCTCTCTCAAATGACCAGCGCTCACAGTACAACAGCCTGAAACAGACACCATTGCTCTGTAACATCAGCAAATGCAGACAGCAAGAAGAAAGCTTTCTGAAGAAAGCAGAGGAAAAAAACAGAAGGAATGCGGGGGAAAAATCAAGAAACCACAGGAAAAACTCATTGGAATTCAAATGAAAACAGTAACAGACAGGCTTAGGCAACAGAGTTGCCACAGAGAACAAAGAGTACAGAGCAATCAGGGACCATCTACACTGGAAGAGCTCACAGAGTAACTGTCACAGTTTCTGCCACACCAGAATACACTTTTTTTTAAGCCTACACCATCCTCTATTTCTACTAAGTCTAGTAATGGTAAAAATTTATGCTAGTCACCAGAACTGCGACAGCTAAAGCAAAAAGCTATACAGATAGGATCAGAACTCTGGCATATCTTCCTTGCTGATGGACTACAGATAAATTAGCAATTGTGATGCTTTCTACAGGAATTACTGCCTGAAATCAGGCCTTTTCTACAGGCGAAGGACAATTCTCACCATCCACGTGACCTGAAAACCTTCCAGCCATAGTGTGTTAGATGCTGCTGCGGCTTCAATACCCACAAAGCACTTACAAAACAAGTAATTTTGATTTCACCACCACCCTGAGAAAAACAAGTCAGTGGAGGCTTAAGGACCAAGAGACACTTGACAGGTACGGTATGCTGCCAGCTACCTGAACTACTCTAAATGATGTTTTTAAGGGATTCAAACTAAAAGAGAGTAGGCTTAGATTAGTATTAAGAAGAAGTTCTCTGCTGTGAGGGTGTTGAGGGTCTGGAACAGACTGCTCAGAGAAGCTGCAGATGCCTATCCCTGGCAGTGTTCAAGGCTAAGTTGGATGGGGCTTTGAGCAACCTGCTCTAGGGAAAGGTGACCCTGCCCATGGCAGGGGGACTGGAACAAGATGATCTTTAAACCAAACTATTCTGAATTTATGTTTCATTTATCAACCAGATGCCTGTCTTATCTCTTCTTATAAGTATGTTTCATTGTGCAACTAGGGTCTCCTAAACCCATGAAGATGTTCCGGTACTTCAAGTACTTATCCAGTACGATGTTGCTGCTAAACGTTTACCCACGGAACTTTAAGCTCCAAAGTGTTTGTTGAAGTTCAAGGATGTAACAAAGTTCCCACCACTGGAGCACTAACCTCCAGAAAAACAGTTTGCCTTCCCGGTATATTTGGCCTACAGAGAAGTTGGTGGCCAGCTCTTCATAAGAAACTGTATTGTAGGATAAGGGGTATTCAGCAGAAATGAAAAAGGGGCAAATTTAGATTAGGCATTAGGAAAAAATTCTTTACGGTGGGGGCGGTGAGGCACTGGAACAGGTTGTCCTGAGAAGTTGTGGATGCTGGAACTCTGGCAGCGTTCAAGGCCAGCCTGGATGGAGCTCTAAGCTATGTGGTCTATGGAATGTGTCCCTGGACACGGCATGGGGCTATATGGTCATTAAGGTCCATTCCAGCCCTCTGACAATCATTGATTCTGTATTTACTCGGGAAAAAGAAACAAATGCGTGCCACAGGCCCGGAAGAGGCTGTTCCGAAGCGGTTTCGCCTTTTCCGCCTCTCTCGAGAAACCGCCGCGGCGCCTGGCGACAGTGCCAGCCCCCTCCCCCGCCCCGGCGCCGAGCGAGGCCACCGGCATGCCCCTCGCACCGGAGCCGCAAATCCCGGCCCGCAGNCTCCCTGCGCGTCACCCGCGGCGCCGCTGCGGGCCTGTGCGGTGGGTGGGACCGGGCCGGCTCGCCTGGCCGAAAACCGTCCCTGAACAAGCAAACACCGACCGAACGGAACGCTCACCACCCGCCCCGCCCCACCCCCAAAATAATTTCTCAATTAATTAAAAACCGCTCCGCGTCCATTGTTCTGGAGCGGTACGAACACTTTCACACGGAACCACAGAATCTAGAAAATCACAGAATCTGGAAAAGACGTGAGGTCTTTGAGTCCAACCTGTGATCGAACCTTGTCATCTAGACCACCAAAACTGAGTGCCACATCCAGTCTTTCCCTAAACACCACCTGGGACAGTGACTCTCCCATGTCCCTGGGCAGCCCATTCCAATGCGCAATCAGCCTTTCTGTGAAGAATTTCTTTCTAATGTCCAACCTAGACCTCCTCTGGCACAGTTTATGAGTGTCCTCTCATTCTGCCACTTGTTATCTGGGGGAAGAGACCAATCCCCACCTGGCAACAAGCTCCTTTAATACGCTTATTCTCCTCCCAACATGAAAACTTAATGCATTGGTTCAGTGAACAAGGTTAATGAGCTACATTAACTTTTACCTGACTAACATCACTCATACCAACACTTAAAAAGGATACATATGTGCCAACCATCTGGAAATTCCCCACTGAAGTAGTGTGACAAAGCTGACATGAGCACAACCTGTTAAGGATGTCAGCAGAAGTAAGTCCGGATTGCCCTAACCTGTATACCTGATGCCCATACCCATTGAACCACAGCCTTTGCACTTTCTTTGAGACAATATACTTATGGAATCAGAGAATTCAAGAACATATGGTTTGAATGCAAAGGGACCTTAAAGATCATCTAGTTACAACCCTCACTGCTGTGAACAGGGATACCTTCTAGTAGAACAGGTTGCTCAAAGCCCTGTCCAGTCTGGTCTTGGACAGTGCCAGGGATGGGGCATCCACAACATTTCTGGGCATCCTGCTCCAGTGCCTAGCCCTCACAGTAAAGAATTTAATCCTAACATCTAATCTAAAATTGCCTTCTTTCGATTTAAAACCATTGCCTCTTGTCATGTCACTATACACCTTTATAAAAACTCTTTTTCTGTTCCAGTCCCCTTGAGGTACTGGAAGGCCATAGTGAAGTCTCCCTGGAGCCTTCTCCATGCTGAACAACTCCAGCTATCTCAGCTATTTCTCTTACTTCACTAACTAGAAAAATAATGCTGGGAAAAGAGGTGTATTATCAGATGATGTTGAAGATAAGACCTGAAAAAGTTCAGGAAAGAAAGCTGGGCTTTTGCATGCGATATGGAATGGGCAGACTGCCGAGAGAAGGTTATGAGATTTGTCTGCTAGTTTCACAAAGCAAAGTGATATAGGGGAAGTTAAGAATGTAAGGAAGCCCAGCCAGAGCATATTTTGTTTTGCTTAGCAGTTACAATGTGGCCTAAAGCCCTTATTCCTCCCACGGTTATATTTAAATTTGCATTGCATTTCAACGCTGAATTCTTTTATTAGCTCTCATTAACCTCTGCCTCTTAATTGTAGTTATTATTCCTCATGAAAGTTTTGCTAAGCTTCATTTTTCCTGTAAGTATAGACAGTCTCTGTTTCCTTCCTCAATCACACCCTCTGCTTTCTTCATCCATCACCTTTGTGCTTCATCACACTCCTCAGCTCTGGGAGAAGCTCTTGATTAAGGGCTGTTGCCCTCACTTCCTGTTGTATCCTCCCTGAAACCTATGAGTTGTCCCATGAGGAGTCTCATTCCAGTTTTCAAGGGTATGCCTCCCTTGTTATGTGTTTGTTTTTATTGCCTATGCTCTGTTTATTTTATGAACATACCTTTTCTCTTTGTGCAATTGCAACATTACATGAAGTTTGAAAACACCCCATCACTTATCTGATGTAGCCACATCTAGGGTGGAAGTGACCAGGCTGTACTGATGTAAGTGTGATGTTGACATAAACAGGTGGGAGGAATTAAGAGTTGCAGGATTAAACCCTACTGTTCCAGAAATCTATCAGGGAGTTTTAGTGTTCATAGAAAGGAAATAATATACTTGTTTCAAAAACCTTCCTTAGAAAACCAAACACTGTGGAAATCAGTGGGCAGGGCTTTTTTGTAAGAGGATGTGAAAATAACATCACAGAATTCCCCAGCACAAGGGTGCTCACTGCAAATCACAGGACTGTCACAGAGGGGAGTGAGGATTGGAAGGAGCTAGAAGGCTGCTGTGCTGTAATTATTCATGCTTTTTGGCATAATCCTGTGGGCTTTTCAGTTAGATATATGAATTCCCCTCACTGCCCCTCTTCCTTTTCCTCCTTTTGGGTTTGATTTTGGAGTTCTTCTATATGCATTAAAAAAAAAAATCCAAACCTATAAAGTACACAGACCTCAAGCAGGAAGAATGAATAAGAAGCTCAAGGAACAGCTAAGTTGCAAATACGAAAGCTAGTAATTTTTAACCATGAATGGATAATACGTTTTCTGTTTTGTTTCCAAATTTCAGTACTAAGCAATCATATACTTATAAAGCCGCTCCACTCAATCCAAATCCTCTTAAGAACAAAGAGAGCTGTTTATTTTTATAGCTTGGAATTAATCTGCCTTTTATATATTAGGCAAAAGGCACATGGGCATTTCAAGAAGCATATACTTTTCTCTGCCGGAAACACATTAATAATTTAACAATAAAGCAATGAAGGATGTATGAACAACTCAAGGAGTGTAACTTTGCAGGTATTAGGCTGAAGTCTTTAACAAGTGCTAAAATCCAAAGAGCGTTGAAAGTACACTGAGTTAAAGAAGTGAAGATAGTACAAAAGACAACTGGAAAACACACTAATAAAAGTACTGTACTTGCAAGAGGAATCAAGAAAATTTGTAACTAATGTGCTCCTAAAGTAATCAGGTGGCCTATATTTTGTAGTACTGTGGTATCTTGTGAGCTTGAAAGAATAATTTTCAGAGCTTCTATGTTCACAATTACAGCTACAGTCAGTAAAAGCTGTGGATATATAACAACTTTGAAAAGCCAATCCTAAATGGTCCAGTGAATCTAAGGTAAAGACTAAACCCCTGAGTTCCTGGCTAGTCTTTTAACACAAGAAACACCCTTCATTCCTTTCTTGATTCACACAACTGCTGAAGCACATAAATTTTTTGTGAAGCTAATCACATTCCACCGCAGTATTGAATAGTACTTCCTCTAACAGATGTAGCCTTAATATAATGACATGAGAATGCTTATTAAAGGGTAATTTTGTGGCTTAATGATAAATCAAATGTTATACTGGTCTCAGCCCTGTCTCACATCACCGAATTTACTGGGCTTCCACTCCAATCCAGAACAATCACAATGATCATCACTTAAGCTCCAGCAGGAGTATAATGGCTAACAAACTTAGTGTTTGTAGGTAGTCCAAAATTACCTTTGACAAACTGGTGTTGAACGTTACATTTATTCAGTGTTTTAGAATTAGCTTAGTCCTTGTTCATTACACCAAGATGGAGCTCTATGTTACCACTGTACTTTGGCAGACAAGGAACATTGTCACTGTTTTTTAAGCACCAACTGTGTCAGCACAGCAATTACATAACTATGCAGAGGGCTATAATTTTGGGAGACGAGCTTTCAGCTGTTGTCAGTTTTTTCTTTGTCATGCACTCTACTTCTGGCCTTTGTTCTGAGGATGCTGCTGACTTCTGGACAGCAGCACCCAAAGAACTGATCAAACCCAGTTGAAAACACTCCCCAAATGCTTCGGAGCAAGGATTTTTTAACTTGGCTGATGCTAAGCACAGTCGTGCCCACCAGGAGAGGGAACAAAAAGGAAGACTTGGAAGCATCTGTCCTATCACTGCTTTCAAAATGCCCATGACAGTGAAGAGTGATCTAGCGGTGTAACAATCTTTACATCAAAGACTCTCAAAGTCCACCACTAGCATCTTCTACTTGTTCTACCTGAACAAGAATTTTGCATTCCTAAAATGTAGCTATAGTTGAGACAAAACATATCTTACATTACTTTTACAATAAATACAATAAAAATTAGTGCATGATAACACATAATAATGACTCTACATGGATCTTTTTTTTAAACATGAAACTGCAGGCAGTTTGAAAGCTGTGAATTTAAAATATATTTCTGTCCAAAGACAGATGTTTAACTCCCTTTTGGTTCAGTTCACATTTGGTTCAGATGATTTTTGCATCTCTTCTCGAAAGTGAGAGCGCTTCCCAAGGGTAGCATGTTGTTTTGCCAGTGTATCTAGGAGGTTGTTTTGCTCTCACCCAAGGTAAACAGAAACAACTAAAAAACCCCAAACTATATGAAAATAAAAAAGGAAGGAAACATATATGATTGGTAATTTCTGAATTTTTTCATGTCTGAATATTGCTCTTACATAACTTAATTGAGAATCAACTGAGTAGAGGATGCTTCATCGCATGAATGTTGAATAGTCAGAATGATTTCCCTCAAGGGTTTTCATCTATCTCTAATGCTTATTCTTGCCTGCCATTAAAACAGATGATCAAGAGAAAGATGATAATAGGGATGCATATAATCCAAACCAGATCAGGCATGTGTTTAGTTTTTAGATGTTGCTGAATCACATCATTCTGACAGCTGAATTTGGGTATACTATTGGAATAAGCAATGAAGTCAGCCAATAGGGACAATTAAATTTAAAAATTATAAGATGTAGGATATATTAAGTACTTGACCCAGCTTGGTGGGATCTCTTTTCAAGGTTCACACTAGTCTTTATCATATACATTTTATTCCTGGAAATTTCTGCCAAAATTTTTCCATCACCAAAACTTTAGGTTTTCTTTCTAGAAAATTTGATCTGAATCTCAATGACAGTCAACAAGACTTCACTTTTTAAGGTCAAATTATAGGATTACAGCATAGGAACCTTTTGTGAGTCTAGCTAAGTCATATATCTAACAGAAGATCAAGAAAATGTTTACTAGTACAGTTTTACATACCAGCTTACCTAAGAAGGTGAATTAATGCAGAAGAAGCAGAGATTTGCCAGGATAGGTTGCACTACAACAAAATTACATAGCCTTTTTCCAGTATCAACTACCAGTGTGCTTGTACGAGACCTAAGGAACTATAAACTTTTTTCAGGCATTTTTTCCTTTCTAGTTGAAGTATTTCCTAGTCAAAGCATGCAAAGATTTTGTGGTACATCAAGCAGGTTTATAGCTGAGCTTCTGCAAGGTGCCTGATCCGTCTTCTCCCTTTGGCTGAAGACTCAGTAACAATCTATCATTTGCAAATCTTTCACTTCCACAATGTGTAACTGTCCCCTCCAATTCTGAACTTTTCTTCTGAAGACTATGGAGGGAATCTTCTCACACAAATCTATAATTGAATGCTGGAGTGCTTAATTTCTCTTTTATAGGTTTGGAGGGTTGATTACAGAAGTACTCAATATTTTGCTGGGAAAAAGAAGTTTGTCTTTCAAAAAAAAAACAAGATGCATTTGATATCAGTGTAAATTTCATTATGCTGGAAATACAGAAGACTTTATCTATCTAAAAAAATACCCTGTTTTGAACTGTTACAGTTTATTAATGAAACTTAAAGAAATGAGCTAATTTCAACTGACTTGCCTTGAAATTTTAGTAGCCTAGAAATTTAGTAGATAATATCCTTCTGTCTTTGACTTCAGAAAGGTATTTCAATGCACCAGCTGGGTAATTTCTACAGTTATTTTATGCTATAGTCACCAGATATTTATTTGTACACTTTGGCATAATTTAAAAAATGAATGGAAGAAAAGAGTCTCTCTGAATAGAGACTGACTTGAAAAAACTCCAAATGAGTGTTCGGAATGTTTGCATCTTTTTTAAATAAGAAGAGTGTGAAGTAACAGATATACTCTCTCCAGTCCAAAAGCATTGTAATACCATCAATTTTGTTATTCTTTTAAGATCAAGGCATCCACTCAAAGAGATGGATGTAGTCTACAAACTATATGGTTATTCTTTTTCTGACTCTCAAATGTAAATATAGAAAACTCTGTTGGTCTTTAGAATATTTTCTTCATCTAATTAGGGAATAAACTATTTTTTTTTTTTTTCATAATTGACTTCTTCTCTTCCAAGAGCCTTAGTCATGCACAAGGACTCCATTTCGTCCTGTACACAGAATAAACAGAGAAAAGAGGTCAGGACTGTGGTGCATGTTTATTGAGTAGACAGCTGCAACACTGTGTTCTACCCACAGTGCCAGCAGTCATGTCCTACTGAAGAGTTCCTCCGTATTCCAACCCTATTCAAGCATGACGATGATTGTTCTTGATGGCACCTGAAGGTCTTGTCCTCATCTTACCATTTGTACTATCTCCATAGATTACCCCTAGCAACAACTTATGTGCAATTTAAAGGGCTTTCTATAATACCAAGTGATGATACAACCTCCTTGCTGAAAATTGGCTGTTGCCATTTCTTGAGAAGAGTAGTAATGAATGTTCAGTTTGGCCAGGATGAATGCCAGAGTCTACCCATGTACATTTGTTCTCTTCCTGCCAAGAGTCAATGAACAGAGTACATTCTGTACAGTGTTTTGGTCAAAAGTGTGTGCATCTGACATAAATTGTCTGTCAATTTTTCAGTTTGCTTTGCAGGGGACCACTTTTTTTATTGCTTTGTGCCTGATGCTCTTATGACAAAGTTGTTTTGAAGTGGATCAATGCTGTGTTTTCTTGTGTGCCAACCATTGAGGCATCCTGAGCAGGGAGAGACAAAGTAACATAACATTTTTTAGATAACAAAGCTGACTGTAAGAATTCTGCTTCAAGCAGGTTCAGGTAAGAGCACCTTTTGTGTGTAGTTACAGTTTTGCTTAATAAACTCCTCTGCAGCTGTCAGGCTCTCTGGTTAGGTCAGTGAGAATCTTCCTAGCTATCAACATGAAGGCAAGCCAGTTTGCTTGTATGAAGATATATTGCCTTGGGTCCTGAAGGGACACCCAGAGAAAGGTGTTTCGAGCCTCTTAGGCTGTTTCTTGTGCTGCGCTACTCATGGTCTTTGTCCCTTATATCCATTTATTAAAGTATATCAAGGTATATTAATCCTTATATCCAGACCAGCAAATCTGATTTGTCTTGAGTAGCTGAGGTAATGTGATGCTGTGTTCCACTCTATATAGCTTCCAAAGCTTTAAATAGAGTTACCAACAAGCAGTGCTGTCCACAAGAAAAACAATTTCTACCTCACTAGTAAACAGTGTATAAAATCAGAGGGCTTGGAGAAAAATCACTCATCTTCTGAAAAGTCAGGGCTAACATGGATTGTAATGCTAGCAATAGCCAAACAGCATTCTACAATATATTGGCTCTTCTTTTGGCACAAAAACTAACCCCAAAATTGTGAGGTCCATGTAACAACTTTTTGGTTAAAGGCGGCTGCCAAAGAGTGAAATGTTGATGGGGCAAGGAGAACACAAATCCCCATCATAGCATGTTCTGCTGAGAGCTTATGACTTCTGATCCTTGTAAGTGAGTCTTTTCAATAGTTTAGTATCCAGACAATTACAGGCAGAAAAATCTCAGCTATGAGTGGTGACTCCAAATGGATCTACCTTCCTCTAAGTTTCAGTGCCATTTCACGGAACTGAAAGCAGGTGTTTCTCCATGCTGATTGTTTTTTGTTTTGTTTTGTTTTGTTTTGTTTTTAATAAATTGGTTTAAAAAAAAACCTCACAAAGTATTTTTTTTTACATTTTGGCATTAAAGAATGTACTGACTTGGACTGGGATAGAGTTAATTCTCTTCACAGTGGCTAGTATGGAGCCATGTTTTGGATTTGTGCCGGAAA
Organism: Donacobius atricapilla; assembly: GCA_013397315.1. Lineage (NCBI taxonomy): Eukaryota > Metazoa > Chordata > Aves > Passeriformes > Mimidae > Donacobius > Donacobius atricapilla. The sequence goes on along the minus strand of WBMY01010749.1, from coordinate 190,036 downwards.
CACTTTTGAGATCTTTTTGTTAGTACTGAAAGCCAAGGTCTTTTCCCCTTTTCATACTCTCCTGCTGGTGAGAAGACTGGGGATGCCTGGGAAGTTGAGAGAAGACACAGCCAGCTGTGACCCCAGCTGGCCAAGCAGACATTCCTGACCATATTGTATCATGCCCAGTATATAAACTGGGAGGAAGAAGCAGGAAGTGGGAGGGCATTTGGAGTGGTGGTGTTTATCTTCCCAGGTAACCAATATGCGCAATGGAGCCCTGATGATGACTGAACGTGGTAAGTGGTGAATGAATTTCTTGTTTTGCTTTGTTTGCATGTGCAGCTTTTGCTTTACCTATCAAACTGTTTTTATCCCATGAGTTTTCTACCTTTTGCCATTTTGATTCTCCTCCCTCCTTTGATTCATCCTGCTGATGGGGGAATGAGCAAGAGGCTTTGTGGTGCTCAGTTGCCAGCTGAGGTAAAACCACAAGCATAAAAGTGAATTTTGAAACACTCTGTGATTTTGTCCTGCTTGCAGTGTGTTTTGTTTCATCTGTAGCTTTCTCTAGAATTCTGTGTTAAATACATCATGCCAATCATCCTTTTCATATCTTGCTGTGGTTCAAGTTACTGGAGAGATTGTCTCACTTCTCCTTATGGTATGACATGAAAGCCACATCCCATTTCATTATTAAAAATATAATCTGTGTGAGGCAGATAGACTGTTCATGCTGCCAAGCAAATTAATTTGCTCCTCTAGATTAGTATAAAAGCAAACCTTGATGTCCTTTGAACAAAATACATGGTAACCTTCTTCAACACAGGCTTCCCACTCCATTGCCAACAAAATAGTTTCCAATCTAATAAATAAAGCCCAGCTGTTAGTGACATGGCTGGCAATAATCACACACATTTTTCATTGTGCAGGCATAATGCAGGGAGGTATATTGCAATCAGAAACTGGAAGCTATTCCCCTAAACAAATCTATTGAATGCCAGTGATGATAATTATTGGTGATTACTCACCGATTGCAAATGTGTTCCAGATTTAGACTTTCTAAAATAGGGACAGCATGGCAGTTTTTCACATGGATATGAATGTTAAATTTTTTATTTTAATTTATAACAATGACTCTTTGTTAGGAAAAAAGTAGTATTCAGTAGCTGAAATCTGGACTGCCTGAGTTTAATACTGTTTTATATTTACTTCAAAGGCATATAGTATTTCAAGTTGAAAAAAGAAAATTGAACTCTAGGAGGCAGAGGAGGAAGTACTGCCTAAAGCCTGTTAAAATAAAGAATGTCAGATGAAAAATGAAATTGTCTTCCAAGTAAAAGAAATTTAGACTCGGTCAAAGGAAAAAGAGAAGTTGTTATAATTAATTTTTACCCTGGAAGCTATGCTACATGACATTTTTGGAAGAAATCAGATCTTTTGTGAGACCAAATGGCACAGCTGGAACCTGAAATGGCAGTCCATGTGAACCATTTGAAAACTGTTTCTAATTCCTGTGGGTTTTGTTGCTGTTGTTGTTGCATTCTTTTAATCTGAAACATGGTGCTTGTCTTACTGTGTGATCAGAGCAGCACTACTGTCAGTGAAAGGGAGAAAAGAGGAATGCATGGGAAGGAGGAATTCAGTTTTCAACCAGTGTTAGGCCTCAAGGGAGGCCTAATTAGGCAAAGAATTCAAGAAGAGCATTCTCTGTGCCCCTCTTTTCACTGGTCATGCAGGTAAGCCTTGTAGATGTTACAGAAAATTTTGAACATTAGTATATTGAAAAGTTGGCTCAACTTCTTACCAGTGGTAATTTGGAGACTTATGTGATGCTTTAATTAATAAGATTTTCTACAACTAATACAATTTAATTACTCTTACTTTTGTGTTGATCAATCTGCATTCTGTTAAACGAAGAATTTCAACTGATTGAATTCTTTGCTAATTCCTGTATATAACTAGACACTCTGAGATAAGCAGTAAAAATAGGAGCATGGTTGCATGTGGTTTGTGCCCTCAAAGAATGACTCTAATTTGGTCCTCAAAATACTCTTCTCACTGGCTGCATTTGTACTTCCACTTTTGTGGTTCCCAGGATGTCTTCTGTCCACATTCCCTGCAGCAATGTGCCCTCTGGACAGCAGCTGGCTGAGCCTGGCTCTCTGTTGTCATACAGGATTTCTTAACTGATGAGGCTCTCCACATCCCCCTCTGAACCATGGACCAACCCAGTAATCCAAGGAAAAGGAACAAATAAACCACCACCATTTGGTCAACTGCTTTCTGCCCTCTCCTGCATTTCCCATTATGGAAAAAACAACTTTGCCCTGCAGAAACCTCACATGGTGGCATCCTATTTTTGTGGCCAGTACAAGTAAAAGAATTGGTGCTGTCTTAGCTGTCCTAGGTGTTTATGGTGTCACCATACCAGAAACATAAACTTAAACCCACTTTTTAAGATAAGTTTACCTTTAACACAAGTTTGGAGTACTACTGCTGCTCCCTAGGAGACATCTGGTTATTATTTACTAGTAAGGCTGTAGCTGTGGTTTAACTGACCCAAGGAGAAACTGTCAGTAGAACAAGAATCTCTGTGGTCTCCTCACCTCCTGCAGCTCCCAGTGAGAGGAATATGTAGTTATAAGCAACGACTAATCTGGAGATAAGCCCATTAACCTTTGGGGGTTGTGCTATCTGTCCACTGACCTATTATAGGCAGATAGTGTATATATATTCTAGGTAATTATATGGTCTTACATGGTTATACAAATACCTGTGACAGTATCAAACCTAATGACACCCTGCTTATGCAAGTTAGTCTTGTTACCCCATGTTATAGTACTGTGGCAGGAAGGCCTGGGCAGTCAGCACAAGGTCATTCAGTCAGTATGTACCTGGACAGGAAGCAGAACTAGTTACTCAAGCTTCATACTAGTTCTCTATCTTCTGTCTTGTCCTTTCTAGCCATCTGCCTTTTTATGTGGCTGCATCCCAGTGCTCTACCTTGTTTTCCATTATGGATTACCTTGCACAGTGGCTCAAGCAGCATAAAATCTTGTGAATACTTGAGATATGACATTGCATTTCCTCTTCCATCTTTATAAGAAAATTTTGAAAACTAAATCAGAAGGCCTTATTTGCAGTTAATTAAAAAAAAAACAAGATCAGACACACAGTTCTTTAGCTTCAACTTGCTGGATCTATAATTTATTTTGATTCAAAACTGTCTAATCAAAAAGATTTTATTTTAAGGACTACAAATAGATGCTCTTCTGCTGAGTAATCATTGCTTCAGTGTGGAATAAAAAGCCTGCAAATATATGCTTGGCATCTCAGCATGACCTAGTTCACAGCCATCTGTGTTTACAGTAAGACATCGCCCACATGCATTAGTCTGTAAACAGTATCAAACCCCAAAGTTTTTCTTTTTTTCTCTTTCACTGTCCATATATACTCTCCTCTTCAATGTGTCTCCATATAGGTATAAGTGTCTGCAAAATTACCTTTTTTTTTTTGAGGTCTAAGAAATCTAACAGTTCTCTGAGCTAGTACTTCAAAGATGCCTTTACAATATTAGTAAGTGAAAGACTTGTTAGTTGGTTGTTTTTAGTACTAGGGGAGCATTTATTAGCTGCCTAAAACCCTACGTGGTGCTTTAGCAGTGGTTGCATATGGAGACAGCCAGTGGATATTCAAGACCCAGACAAAATGTCAATGAGAAAAACTCATGAGTTTCCCAAGTGTGTGAGGGGTGCTGGGGACCCCTTCATTTGGCATTTGGAAACTTTCTATTTCTCCATGTCAATTGACTTCAGACTGTCTGCAAACTATCTTTCAAATCAGTGCTGGTGCTAGGAACAGCCACAAAATTTATTTTCAACTCTGTTATGTTTCTGCTAGCCTACATATATATCTGTAAATGTGATTATGTAAAAGGCTTAAAACCCGAGATTCCCCATAGATGTCATTGGCAAAGTATGGAACTCAGATCAAGTTAGGACTCAGTATTTTTCATAAGGTGTTAAGAGCACACCCATTTCAGGTATCATAGAGGAACACATTTGTGGAACATGTAAAGCACAGTGGTTCTTACCAATTTATGACCTCCAGGACAAGGAAATACTCTTGGGCTTATCCCTTTTCATAAAAGACACATTGCCCACATCTAACAAAAGTACATTGACTCAACAGGGAAGGAAGTTCCATAGTTGTTGAAAAGATTAAGAAATTCCAGTATATTCTTACATCATAGAATTAATGGCCACGGGCAGCACCTGAAGCAGTCTTGGGATTGTCCTGCATTCCTATTCATGGTACAGCCACTCCCACTGCCAGAGGGTGAATTGCTGCTGCCATGGAAAAAGATAAGGCATTTGGTGAAAGGGAATCTGAACAAAAAACATCTCTCTGATAAGTGTTTGTAAATGCATACTATGCATAGTGGTATGGGGGCCAACTCACTGATTACTGTCAGCCAAATTCTCCCTTTTTTTATAAAGTCTTTTGTGACCTCCAGGCACTGACTGATTGAAAAGTTTCGGACAGCACTGCAGTCTGTTTTCTGCTTGCCACATGCTTCATTTTGGACTTCCTTGAACTGATAAGAATAATGTAACTGCTCTGCTTTAGCCTTTACTATTTCTTGTCCCCCAAAATGTATTGAGAATAAAGCATTATGACTCTAATGAAATATGAGAACTACTTAGTAATTACCTTAAATGCTTGGTTAAATAAAGCAAATATGCCATAAATCTTGGGCAGCCCATTCCAATATCTAATCACCCTTCCTGTGAAGAATTTCTACCTAATGTCCAACCTAAATCTCTCCTGGTACAGCTTGAGCCTGTGTCCTCTTGTCCTAGTGCTGGTTGCCTGTGAGAAGAGACCAACCCCCACCTGGCTACAGCCTCCCTTCAGGCAGTTGTAGAGAGCATGAGGCATAGGGGTGACCTTACCTCACCTGGAGGTGTTTAAGGAAAAACTGGATGTGGCACTTGGAGCCATTGTCTAGCTGACAGGAAAGTAGGTGTTCAGTGTTAGGTTGGACCCAATGATATCAGAGGTCATTTCCAATCTAATTGATTGTGTGATTCTCCGTGATTCTGTGATGGACCAACAGCCAGGACAGAGACAAGGACACATCAAACAAATGTAAGCAAAACACAAATTTGTTTGTAAAGAAATCGATTCTATTTTTTAATTTATGATTTACAATATTTTAGGTAACAATAACTTGTGCAATGGAGAATGAGAAGTTGCTTATCCTACTGGCCTTCACCATAAAGTTGCCTTGCAGTTTCAACAAGTGAAAGTGTCTGGATGGGTAGTCCTATAATAACTAACTCACTCTGCATTTGTATCTTGTTAGTGCACCCATAGTCTGAGGATGAGTTGGTACTTCATGTGCTGGAGTTGAAAAGGCCTGCCCTGGCTTAGTCACGTGATGCTGAATTATTTCTCAGAGTAAGAACCCTGAAGAAGTACTGAACTGTAAAAATCCAAAAGTAAAATCAGGGCTTTTAAAAGTGGGAAATGAGATTGGATCAGTTCACAAAAAGCTTTGAGGTATTCTGAACTTTGCCTTCTAAGTGAAATAAAAAGAGTAAATGCTTCTTCTTCTTAGTAATTATTATATTGTTCAGTTAAAATTAATTTTGAAATCATTTTTAGCTTATCAGTATAGAAACTAGAAACAGGCAAGATAATCTCTGGTCTATTCATGCATTACATTCTGCTGCAACACAGAAAACCAAATCTATTCTGTCCTCTTAGAAAATCTCCTTGTTCAATAAAAGTAGTTGTGTGGTTTTGAATGGAAACTGTAAATATTATGAAAAGTCTGAGTCTCTTCATCAGTAGGAGCCTTAATTTTCTTATCAAAAAACTGTCCTCTGCATAATTGCTAGGAATACAAATCACCTTGTCTCCCAAAGGATCTCATACCATGCTACAAGAACATAATATATTTTTTTTTGGTCAAATAACTCTGTGCCCAGCCAATTTATTGCTCAGATGAAATCTTCTCCTCTTATCTGTCTGTAAACCATGTCTTGGAACACTGAGAAAACATTCTCTTTAGAGCTTGTATACAGCCTATTAATCCCTGCCTACGTGCTCTTCAATATTTATGTTCATGCGTGAACAGAAATTTTTCTTTAGGTTATATGTGGCCGGTAAACGAAATGCTCATTTGGGAAATATCTCCCCTTTATTTGATGTTTTGACATCTCCTGGACATCCACACAAGCTGAGGATGTTAGTCAAGCCAGAATTACTTGACAGAATTTATCTCCATTTCACACAGAAGCATCCATATGAATTCCATCCATTGAATAGAAATTCTAATGGTTTACTGGTTTTTCAAATCAAAGTAAATGCATACCCCTCACACACTGATTTCCCTGTGAGGGTCTTCATGTAGTCTCTAGTCAGCATAGGGCAAAACCAAATATTTTCACAAAGAGCATAGGTACAGGAGCACTTTCTACAAGATGTATTAGCTCATTTGTCTCCGAAGCTCAAAATTAGCTACAAAAAGACTATATATGCACCAGATGCTTTTTTTTTCTGCATAATCCTCCACAAATTCATTTATCCTCAGATCTCTTTGTGAAATATTTGTCTTCATTTCTCAGTTCTGTCAGCTAGTCTGCCAAATCATTGGACAAGTGAACTCCCACAAAGTACTATGTTAACATTTTGAAAGAGAATGCATAATTTCAGCCCTAATGGAGGAACAGTGGAAGACTGCTGCACACCAAAGTGGCACGGAAACATATTAGTTCGGGCACAGCATCATCCTAACAGGCCTACCGGGCTCTGGATTAGAGCCAGATCAGACACAACCAATGTAAAATATGGACAAGGGAGGCTTGGATTCATCTCTAACTCTATCCATACTCTAAATCTATTAATAAATTCTAACTAATAAAGTAAATAAAAATATTTTAAAGAAATTTGTTATACAAGTCTTGCATTTTTAGGGCTTCTAAAGGTGGTTTGAATGAGCTAATTAAATCATGGATGCAGTTAAAATTCAAAGTAAACTTAAGAAACAAAGTACTTGAAACCTACTTATATTTAAGTTACTGATGGATACTGTTCACTCTAATAAATATTAGTAAGAAAATACACCCGCTCACATTATTCTTAATATGTGTCTCTCTGTCCACTGGCTAATGTAGAATTTTGAAGCCAGAACAGTTATATTTAACCTTTAAGAGCTCTTGCTAATATACTAGCCAAATGCTGTGATGTACAGAACAAGTTTTATGTTCTCAGATGACACTCCTTAGGCTTTTCTCAGTGAAATGTATACATTTGGCTGCAATACACAGAGACAGTTTCTCGCCAAACAGCAGCAAAATCTCTTCACTGAAGCGGGACCAGACCTAGCATTACAGTTGGAGCTTCTGAACATGGCAGCCTACATGACAAGAAGAAGGAATACTGTCCATTCTGTAGGTCTGTGTTTTTTTAGAAAAAGCATCTATAATCCATCAATTAACAAAAATTAAAATATAACTCTGTAAATAAATCAATAAATGTATTTTCCAACAGTGTGAAGAGAAGGGCTTTGAATACAATTTAGCAACATGCTCTCTGAGTGAGGATCCTTTTTCTTTGTGGAAAGAAGAACATTTATTTGTAAATGTGGTATTTTGGATTTTGTCTCAATGATTTTATTTTGGAGGGGGGAAGGAAGGGGTTGCTTTCAGGCATTTTCATTCCCTGATGACTTGGACACATAGCAACCATCTGTTCAGCCGGTTCAATCCTGAACATATTGTCTTCAAAGCAAAGGAAGAACAACAAAATGAACAGACAAAAGATGTCACATATTTTCTGGCAAGCATATATTTAAAAACTTTTGTTATTAAGGCAATGAACATTTCTGTAAGGTGAAGTTACAGCTTTTTTCCATTGCTTTTCAAATAGTACAGTATGTGATGAAAAAACACATGGAAAGCACTCAGCTACATAAGTAATATAATTTCAAAGATGTCATTGTCTCCAGTTATTGCAGGATTTACAGGAAAGGTGCTCCATTTCTTGAAGCTAATAAAAGTATTGAATGACAAAACATAGATTAGATTGTTAATAGGACCAAAGGTTTCATAGGGAAAAAAGAGCCAATTAAAAATTAACCTTGGTGCAGCAATGCAGGTGCATCCTTAAGGATTTATTTAACAACACATTCTGCAGGAGGAGGTTTTCTGTCATTTACAATATGGCACTCAAGCGTCAAGCATCATGTTAGTGTCAGGGGTAGTGATGCCACATTAATGTATTTTATTTTCTACACAAGTACCATAATTTAGTGTGGCTTTTTATATCTTAAAAAAGGACAGTTGGATGAGAATAGTCACAGTGGTCATTTCTGACCTTTATTAATCTATAATTGTGTGAAAATCCACTTTGACAAGAGGAAAAAGAACATCAAAATACTCCCAATGAGATGAAATGTGATCATGCACAGGAGGAGGCTTAGAGATAAGAGTGGGAGAAGTACAGAGAATATCTTGCTGAAATAGCAGAANGAGAGGAGAGGAGAGGGGAGGAATCACATACCAAGATAACTTCCATCAGCTGTAGGAGAGGAAAGGGTTAATCATCTGGCCTGATGTAAGGCGTTATAGGGGAGGCATCTTAATCCCCTGCTAGAAATTGCTTTTGGTTGGATAAATGAGCAGAAGAGGAGATAAACAGAAAAGAAAACATATGAAAACTTAGAAAAACAAAGGGAACGTCTCATTTTTCTTCTGGGTGGGGGGAAAGGGAATGCGCCAGAGTGGAATAAAATGAAATAGAATGAAATGTCAGAGAGTGGGAGTGGGGTGGAACAGGATAAGGATGTTGAGAAGAGAGAATGTTGACCAGTAAAGTTAGGAGGTATGATGGGATGCCTACCTGCACTTTGAAATGTAGTGAAATGCCATGTAGATCTTTGGCTTAGTTGTCTAAAATCACAGAAAACAGAGAGACTTTCAAGCCTTCTAAAAGATAATGCTTTGGTGTTTTGTTTTAGTTTTTGTTTGTTTGTTTTTTGTTTGATTGTTTATTGGTGTTCTGCATGCTTACCAATTTCTTCATGTATCATCCTGTTGAGTCTGACCTAATACTCTGAGATTTTGCTTAGAGGTCTGTACTTACGTAGTGTATTATCTGCTCCTAAAGTGTGTGTCTAGTGCAACCTTCTCTAACCTTGAGCTTGGCTGTACATTCAGCAGAGGGTGGATCAGGTATTCTGTGACTTACACTGTTGTGAAAAGCCATGCATTGACTCTGGATAAATCCAATTTAAATGGTGTCAGCCTAAGAACAGTTTGATTCCACTTGGAGCGCGAGAAATGTATGTAAATGTTGGGGGGAATTTTTTGTTTCTAGGGCTAGAAAGTTTAAGTAGTCTTTCTTAGTGGCATCTTTCATGTTTCTACCCTAGGAAGCTTGTAAGGGCATAGAGAAAATAATCCAAATATAGACCATAAGTTAGAGATGGCACCTTTATAAATGTTGCCAGAAACTATTATGCAAACGATGTCTGTGTAGATACATTGGTAAAAGAACCAGAGGCTGTCTGAAATCTGTGTGAGTTAAATGTATTATGCTTTCACCAAGTATCACTTATACAACCTGGCTTAGGTATACAGAAACAAGTCACATGGTAACCAAGGTAAACCGCTGTACCATGTCCAAAGTTCACTGTTTTTCTTACCCTGGCTTTGTGAAAGAGGCAGGGCTTCCCTGAACAGAGGAGACTTTCTTATGTATCTTGTTCAAGATCCTGTTTGTGCTGAACTGCCTGATCATTCTCTCCCAGTCTCGGGGTTTTGTATGTCTTTCCACCTCTGCAACATTTGATTTACGCTAGGATGGTGAGTGAAGGTACATATGTCTGTTTGACAAAAAGAAGAGGCTTTACTTCAAGATGGCCACCACTTCTAGATATGGAAACAAGATCTGGGACTTTGAAACCACTCTGGCTCTCTAAAAGAATGCCTAGCAGAGCATGGAAGTCCAAGTATTCAAATAAAATTTCTGCATATATATATTTGTGAAAGAAATAACACCTAGGTTCTTTACCTCCAAATAGAATTCTTGAGAGGTCTAACAAACAGGATTTAAATGAAGCAGCTTACTGCAGGTAGTACACTTTCACTCCTAAGTGTAACAACTTAGTACTTTAAGCTTTACTTGATGTCTGTAGTCGACAGAACAGGAGTACTCTTGGCTGTATTGCTGCCTCTATGCATGCCAGGTGTTTTGGAAAGCCAACTTTCTTTCATATCTTTCATAAAAATTGTGTGTTGGTGTTTATTCAGTTCCTTAGTTCAGCCTTTTTGGGGTTTTGTTGCTCAAAGCCAGACCATATGTTCTGAGCACACTGGCTTGCCTTACTCTAGTACCTTTAATTGTTGCATTTACTTAGCTAGGTGGGCTGCTTTGTGTCTTGCTACACCCTCCTTTCAGTTGGATGTGGGAAAATGGATGCTGGGACTGACAGTTTAATACTCCTCCTAGAGTCTAGGGTAAAATCTGAGACTTGTTGTTGCAGGATTGGGTAGCATGCATGTGTTTGTGTGTGTATATGCAGGAATTGAATTTATCTTAGAATCTACCTTAGCCTCCTCATATGACTACATATATGCATCAATGCACTCTCATGTGTTTTAATTCTAAAGGGATTACTGCTGTTGCTATAGTAATGGCTGAAATACTGTTTGTGTCATGGACTAGCTCAGCTTGTGGAAAGAAATAATATTTTCATAGTGGTTCCCGTCAAGAAGATGTGTTGCTTCACCTCAATTGGCAAAATAAGCACTGGTTAAAAATGCCCTAATTGCCTAGAGGTTATGGTATGGCAGTTATAATCCAACGAGAAATACATTGTCAGCAGTTTTTTTGCTCTTGGTTGTTACAACTTGCTTTTCTTCTTTCTTTTTTTTTTCTTTTTTTTCTTTTTTTTTCTTTTTTTTTGTATGAAATAGTAT
>WBMY01010749.1:133707-165534 GCA_013397315.1 Donacobius atricapilla | reverse complement strand
GCCGGCCTCGGCACGGCCGCCCCCCAGCCCGACTCCCGGGGCCAGCCAGGCCCCAGGCCCGGGCCCCCCGGCCCGGCCGCGATGTTACCTCAGCCAGATCGTCGAAAAAGGGGAGCGATCTCCCAAGATTCCTGTATTTAAGCTGTGTGTCCAAGGGGTGTACACTTTTTACCGGATTGGCCAGCTTGGCTGTCAGTTCCAAAGCAGATCACTGATAGGTTTTTCTACCATTCATGCCAAACCAATACATCTTGCTCTCCAGAAATCCTCTTATTGGAGGGTGTACAAGGACAGTCTGTCATCCAAGCAGAGAGGAGGTTTGTGGAAAACCTGTTTCTGAAAATAATTGTGTGTCTGGCAACTCTTGGCAGCACTGGTTCTTCTAAAAGGTGTAGTGTTGGGTGAATAGGGAATACTTGTCTGTAAGTAGTAGTACGCCAGAGGAAAGAAAAAATACTCCTGTTATCTTTAGTTGAGCAAAGTGAGATTATAGTGATGATAGAGTATATTGCATTGGCTTTTATTTTCACCAAGGACTAAGATGAAGATGTTTTATCTGGGTTCTCTCCCTTAGGACAGCTGTTACCAAATCCAATGTTGCTGCAAACTTAAGTTTCCAGGGCTGGAAAATAATTTATTTTTTCCCCCATCTTTAGTATGTATAGTAATTTATGGTTAAATGGCTACTCTAAGGTCCTGTGCTAAAACCTACCACTTGCCACTGGAAATATGGTGGAGAAGTAGAATAACCAGTTGTGGATTTGGAAAATCCATTTCTTTTTAGGCGAGTATTTTGGTTTAAGCTCAGCCGACCACTCACGCAGCTGCTTGCTCAATCCCCCACCACTGGGATTGGGGAGACAATCAGAAGGGTGAAAGGTAGAGAACTAATCGGTTGAGAGAAAGAAAGTTTAACAGGGAAAGCAAAAGCTGTGCACAAAACCAGAGCAAAGCAAGGAGTCAATTTAGTGCTTCCCATTGGCAGGCAGGTGTTTAGTAATTACTAGGAGGGCAGGGCTCCCTCACAGGTCACAGTGACTTGGGAAGACAAATGCCACCACTCCATAGATTGCCCTGCCTTCTTCATCTTCCTCCTCTTTATGTACTGAGCATGATGCCATATGGTCTGGATGATCTCTCTGGTCAGTTTGGGTCACCTGCCCCTACTCTGTCCCCTCCCAGCCTCCCATGCACCCCACAAAGCTCCCTCCCCAGACTGGAATGNCCCTGCCAGGACATCCCTGCCCTTCCAGCTAGCACCGTGGAGCTTTGGTACATCCCACCCACCAGCCTGGGATTCTCCACCGTTCCAGCTTGGTGCTGAAGCACCAAGGGAGCCCTGCACCGAGACCAGACTGCCCCGGGCTTTGTGAAACAAAAGCCCCTCAAGGTTCCTGGTTTTGTTTATCATTAATGCTGTAGTTGTTGTTGTTTGTTTGCCTTGTTATACATACTAGTAAAGAGCTGTTATTCCTATCCCCATATCTTTGCCTGAGAGCTGACTTAATATCAAAGTTTTAATAATTCAGAGGGAGGGGGTTTGAATTCTCCATTACAAAGGGAGGTCTTGCCCTCCCTAGCAGACATCTGTCTTTTCTAACCAAGACACTACCCCAGCCAAAACCAGCGGAGGGAGGCATCTTAGACAGATATTCAAGGTTCTTCTAGTTCAGCTGGCTAGAAGGAACTGAAGAAACATACAAAAACTGAAGTATTCCACATTTTCAACAAAACTCTCCCATGTTAATTTGGGGAAACGATATTTCATTACAAAAAGAATTTAAACTAATGACACTGAGAAAAGTCATATATAATATGGGATGTGGAACTTAAGTGATTTTTGACTTTCTTGATAACTGTAGCTTCATAAAATGCAGCTTTTTTGGCTCTTCCCAGTAAGGAATGTATTTTTAAAAGTAATTCTGTTAACTGCATTGACGGAGAATAGTGGTGTTTGAACCATTTAAATGTAAGTATTGTATTATTGTTAATAGATGATAAAGATGTAATCTTACAATGTTAACTATTACGTTCCTTGTCAAGAGAAGTGTGAAAAACTTAGGAACTAAACTTTGGAGACAAAGCAGTCTGCCTAATTTTAAGTGTGTGGTTTGGACCAGAGGAAGAACTTTAAGGTAAAGCTTGGTTGTTTAGGCATATTGCTACAGAATATTTAAAGCTGTGCCATGTCCAGATGGAGAATCTTAGCAGGAAAAACGTGTGCAGCTCTGGGAAATGCAGTTAAACATACCTGCCTGTGTAGTCCTACTTGACACAACTGAATTAGCTGGCTCTGTTAAGGTGTGGTTTACTAAGTTTAAGCAAAGTTTTCTTAAAACCTTGGGAAGGAGACGTTCAGTAGCAGCTCAGTGTCTGTCTTGTAATGTCATTTGGATTAAAGTGCCACATATGTTTATAGCTCTGGAAAATATGAGGTAGCTCATGGCTATTCACTTCTAGAAGATTACATACTTGGTTTGATGCTTTGCCAAAAGTGCTGTATCTTCTGCTACATGTGAACTATGTAATTTCAAGTCATGCTCAGTTGAAGGGAGGGCAGAAGTTGTATAGTTAAGCTTTGGAGTGAACATATTTCTCAGCAAATGACATCAAAGGAGTCTTAAAATCCAAGTAAATAAAACCGAAAAAATTATGGTAGGCTGTTTAAAAGTCTATTTTACTTATTTAAATGGTGGGATTTTTAGCTGCTCAGTTCATTAAATTATATTTGGAATGGAAGTGCAAACTAAATGCAGATTTCCCGGCTTAATTCTTCTTTGTGAACTGGAAACAGAAATATAGGATCTTGTCAGTGCCACAAATTAGGTCCCAGGTAGGAGGGTCTTCCTGGAAATCATGCTCTGTATTTATTCGCTCCTGCAGTTCAGAGTTCCACTGTGAAAGACTCCTCCTACCTGCTTTCTCAGTTAGTGCTTCTTGTGAATTTGTACACTGGAGCACTGAAAAGTGCTTGTAATTTTAAATAGTAATGTGTGTGAGTGGAGGATATTCAGGTCTCTAAGGGAAAGTAGGCAAGATGTTACTGGAGAGACTGTACAGCTCTGCCTTCACGGTGCCTTGCATGGGGAATTTCATTCTGAATCAGCCAGGATGTTTAGCTTACACGTATGTCATTACAGGTAGCTGTGCATGGACACAACTGAAGGAATAGTAAAGAAAACATCATGGGGACAAAGACTAGAGATTACATAGTGGAAGTGGCTTATGTGCTTTCTCTCAATAGTTTGAGTTGCAACATGCAGCATAGTTTGTGGTCCTGTGTTAGCTAGTTTCTCTACAAAAAGCAGCTTGTCTTGGCCAATGGGATTTGTACAGTTGCCTTGAATTCTGGTCAGTGTTTCTGTGTGTGTGTGTTCTTCTGGTGGAGCCGAAAAAGGAAGTCACCTAACATCATTGAAAGAGCCGACATCCAGTGGTTAATATTTTGGCTTGTTTCTTTTCATTTTTTAAACCCACATAACATGTTACTTTGTGTTTGATGTTTGTGGAAGTCCTCTGGTGTTAGGAGGACAAGGTGGATTGCAAGAAGGGGAAGCTGAGATTACATCTTGTGATGGCAACCGAGGATATAGGGCTTGGCTTCACAGTTGTCTCTGAAACATGCTCCTCTTGGCCTTGACTGAAAGTTTTGTGTCTGATCATTTTTCTGTTTTAGGTCTGGTCTTTGCTATAGATGAGATAAAGCAGTTTTATGCTGGGAAGATAAACTCTGTATTAGTTTTGTGGTTTGTATCTTTGTAGATCATACCATGGCACTTGGTCTCTTTGGTTTTTGTATATGAGATCTGGTAGCTACTGACCTTAGATTTTAATCATTGCAGAATTTTGCCTAAATGGTATCTTTCTAACATCAAAAAATACTCACCTTTTAGTAAGTGTTAGTACGGTCTAAAGAAGTAATTAAAAATCCATATGAAATTTCAAAAACTTTTGCAACAGAATCCACAAATTGATAAAACCTTTCTTGTATATAATGGCTGTGGGCTTAAGTGAAGATGGATTAGGATACCAGCAATAGGTAGAGCCCAGCTATGACATAAGTAGTTTCCTGGAAGCCTGAAAAAATTGTCTGTCTGATTACTTCCCTTTTCATAATTTAAAAGAAATTCTCTACTTTCTATTCTGTGTCTCTGGGTGCTGCGGGGAGGAAGGCGCCTGCAAGGGGAGGCTCAGTGCTTTGGATTGAAGCGTCGTGTCGTCGTGCAGGATTTCCTTCGGCAAAGTGTGAGTCACAAGAGCCAGAGACACTTGCTGCAGTGTGGGCTTACTGTAGAGGAACCAGCGCTCTGATTGCCCCTGAGTACTCAGGAGCAGGAGGAGGAAGGAGTGTGTGTGCATGAACAGTAGTCTAGAGGCACTGACATACTGTAAACTTACCTTTGTGGTAAAGTAACCCTTTAGGGTAGAGGGAGTGACAAATCTGGTAACAACCTGTGTGTTAATCCTGTCCTTGTTATTACATGCCAGCTAGAATTTTCAAAGGCTATAAATTCCCCGTGACGTCAGTAAACTGTATGGGGGGTGTGCATGCTGGGAGGTGGAATTATGATTGTCTGTCAATGTCTGTCAAATGTTACAACTTATAACTGGGAAACACATGCTGCTTTTAGTGCTCCTGTGTAGTCAGTTTGGTGTCTCTCTTCTGGATCCTGCAGCTGTCCTGCAGTACTTGAAAAAATACCATGCTGTGCTTGGGGATGAACTGGATGAAGAATTGATGTTGGGGGAGTTGTGACAGAAGAAGGAAAGCTGTAGGCTTTTATGGACACTCGATACATTACCAAAATTTAGGGGGCATTAATAGGCTATTACTTTATGTTAATGAAATTTTGTGCAAGTTGTAGGGCTTTTCTGGTTTATTTTCTTGGGAAGAATTATTGTAACTTCAAATGAGAATGTATTCTTTTTGTGTTTGCCTGTAAGTAGCCAGGAAGAACTAACCCTTTAGCTTACTGGTTGGTTAAGTCAAGATCTGATTCTGCTTAGCATAATTTAATGTGACACTTGGTCTGAATGTGATACTGTATTTCTGTGTTAGGGGTTTGGCTTTTTTTTTCTGGTGGAAAGAGCAAGCTCTCTAGGATGCATGTATAAATCAGTTAATAATTAGTTAATTTTATACTAGTAATGAAGTAATGAAGCTAAATTGCCACAACTTTGAGACAATGCTTTTGTGTTAATGAAAATAATGAAAACAAAGTAGTTTCCAGAAGAGCTTGAAACTGATCTTACACAGAGAGAGCAAGCTGTGCTCTGGTCAAAAGTCACTCCTTTAATCTTGTACTACAGACACTTTTAACTCTAGATAATGTTGACTTCTAATAGTCTCTTCTGTTACTGCAGTTAGTACTTGTCCTGCTAATGGATCAGAAAATATAGAGACTTTGAAGTTCTGAAGTAAGAGCAACTTCATCAAAAGTAGAGTTGTTGGAAGTACCATTACTACAGCAAGATCTTTTAAAGGAAATGGTTTGGTGTCTTGGTTTGTAAAGACACGTGTCTGCCAGGGAAAGCGGGAGCTTCCCTTGGAATGCAGAATGTAAACCCCCTCCCTGCAAATTATTGTAATTTTGCAATTAGGGACTTTCAGGCAAAGATTTGGGACTAGGAATAACCGTTCTTTACTAGGAATATTAAAAATACAATTGTAATAGTACAAAAAAACCCAAACAAACAAACAAAAATCCTAGAAACACTGGCAGAGTCAGAATATGACCTGACACCCTGTTGGTCAGGGTGGAAGCAGTCCAAAATAAGTCCTCCTGGAGGACAGATGTGGTTCTGTTGCAGTAGAGATGATCCTGTAGAAAGGGTCCAGTGGTGGTGAGATGGGCCTGGTCTTCCTCTGGGAATCCAGTGCAAAACAGGCTGGCTGGTGTTCTGAATATCAGATTTTTATCCAGGTTAGAAATGCTTGGCTACTCCCAGTGGGTGGAGGATCTCAGGATGGGATGATGTCATTTTACCAGTCATACAGTGAGCCTTAATAGCCCATTAACAGGAAATATGTCCCTGGAGGGAGGATAGGTCATGGAAGAGATAAAGAGCATTTCTCTCCCCCACCCCTCCCTTCCCCTGCCTTCCGCTTTAACAGCTGGCCCATTAGTACCTCCCCACCTGGTTTCAGCAGATGATAATAGAATGCACACCCCTGGTTCCAATCTGCATTGCAACCCAAAACAACCAGTTAAGAAAAATAACTTAAATTGATTTTTTCACTATAAAATAGAACCTTTTGGTGTAAAATATACACCAACTGCTATTGCATTCTTTACAAAGTAGTGACCAGCTGTATAGTCAAGAGGATATCGAATCTGAGGAAAGTGGGAGAAGGTTAAAACCTAAGATGCTCATTTTAATGCCCCTTTCCTCTTTTTTATTAGTTATAGGCCAAGCTGACCTTTATTAGTTATAGGGAAATTGTTTTTAATATGAGGTAAACCTGGTCCATTCCCGAGCTTGGAGTCATCTCTGAAAAGTATTAGTATCACCAGTGGCAAGGTAATGTGTCATTAATGATACTTGCTTAGGATTGTCATTGATAAGCATTCTGGAACACTGTCAAAATATCCCGCTAGTGAAGCTGTAATTTGATTTTGACTGGATAGCTGTTACAGGTTAACACAGTTTGGTTGTTAGTTAAAGAGGAATATGGAATATTGCTCTGTCAAGACCATGGAATTGTTTTAGAGGTTGACCGGGACCAATCAGAGGCTGATTCTTGCCTATTGGCATCAGTTTTCACCACTGAGAAAAATGATGTGACTTGGTAATACCCATATAAAGCTGAGACTGTGTTCAAGGCTCTCTCTTCTTCTGGTGAGCCTTCAGGTAACACCATGGGCAGCAGTGGGGCCCGGCTTAGGCTCCGCTGCCCCTGGGCAGCCGGGCCGGGTCTCCGGGAGCCGCTGCCCAAGGGGAGCNGGTTTGTGGATTTTTAAGCAAATTTTAAGCAGATTTTTTATCTGTGATTTACTGAGTGAATATTGAATTAGAAACTAATCTGGTGATCCCACAAGATGTTTGAAGAGAGAGGGAGAGAGATGAGAAGACGCCCTCTGTGCCGGAGAAGAAGTGAGAAGATATCTCTGTTCCTTGAGATGAAAAATCCTTTGCTTGTAGAATTGTGCATATTTAAAAGGTGAAATCCCAGTGTGAATCCAGTATGTAGTCATGGGAGAGGCTATGTGATGTGGGAGGTCTACAACTACAAAAGTTCCGTGCGGGCTGCTTTTGTGAGAGTTAAAAGCCCCAAGCAGACTGTTTCTCTTGTGGAAAGTTACCAGAACAAATCAGGAGAGACTTCTCTCTCTCAAAGAATGAATGAAAGACTATTTTGTAAGTGGTACTGACCTGGAGTTCTGAGTTTTGCCTCTTTACATGTTTTGTGGGAAAGTTAACATTTTGCGATGGGAGAAGGGGTTGTTCTAAATGTTTTCATTTGGGTTTTCTCTATTTTTTTATCTTTTTCTTTGTGTGTGTGTTAATAAATCTATTTGTTTATCTTTAATCTTGAGCCTGCCTTGCTCCTCCTAATCCTATCTCACAGGGGAAAAAAGTGAGTAAACACTAAGACCACTACACTAAATTTGGTAACAGAATTTGGCGAATGTGAAACCACTACATGATTGGGTGTTTCCACCCAGTTTGAACTTTGAACTTAGAACTATTACAATAGCTCATGGGGAACAATAATGAGGGTTTTTCCAGGTAGCTTTAGACATCTCTTGGAAGCAGTAATTATCAAGCACCTTTATATGAAATTACTTGGTAAAGTCCAGGACAGCACAATGTGCTCTTCCTCTTATGTATTTATATTTTACTTTAGTGGGAAGTATACTCCGCTGTGTTTGTTTCTTATGCTGATTCAGGACTGTCCCTTAATTGTGATTGCAGCTTGACTTGCATTATGTCTTTGTGTTTGATCCACTCTGATATGTGTGAGTTAACTAAAAACTAAATACTACTATTAATAATAATAATTTTAATAACTAAAAACTGTCAGGTTCTGCCTCATCAGTCACATCACAAACACTGAAGTATGGGAATGAAGGTGGGAAGGTTACATGAGACTGCTAAATAGACCTACCCCTGTGAGACAGGAGGTATGATCCTCCACCTCCAAGAAGAGCTTTGTTTTCAGTTGTTTGTTAAATGGAGCTTCCAACCATGTTTTTCTTTCCTCTTCACATAACTTTAATTTTATTTGGTATGTTACGTTGACTTGAGTGAGGGCAAAAAGTATCTTGGCTTCTTATCTACTGATACCCCATCTCTTGAAGTGATAACATTTTGTTAATCAGCAAACTGTCTAGTGATCCTTTGACTAAAATGAGCTGAAGTTTCTGTGAATGTTACCCAGTCATGGAAAGTTAAACTTGATGAGAGAGAGCCAGTTCTGAACTAGAAGATATGGTAAGTCACTGCCTAGGAAATACTAACCTTGCTAGGCTGGGAAAGACCAAGCTTTTTCTTTTGAGTTGCACTGTGGCTAGTGACTTTCAAGTTGGTCATGTCTTGACTGCCTACATCATGTTACGAGAGTAAACACTCTGTTTTCTGCTGCTCTACCTTCAATTAGTGTCTGAAAATACTCTCTGTGTCTCTGAAATTACATTGTGTCTACCTCTTAAACTGAATGAAAAATAATAGCTGAATAGTCTTATTTGGAAGCCGACAGAAGTTTATAAAAAATTTAATTGTTAAGCTGTGTGGCTGAAAGTAGGAAGGTCTTTATCAAATTGGTCTTTCAGCAGTGGTATCTCATCCACGTTTGTGACCAGTGTCCTGGAAAAAACAGCTATACCTAGTATTTACTGGTCATGATGTTGGAATTATTAGGACTAAAAAGACGTAGCAGAATTCTTGCTAAGTTTATAAACATAATAAATAGCATTCTAAAATGCTTTTTTTTCCAGCGGGGTTTTATGCGATTTCTGTAGAATGACTGAATGATGGTACAAGATTTTACAAAAACTAAGGAGCTTGGCACAAAGTTCGTGCAATACTTAAAGGCTTGTGTTCTGCAAGAAGAATTAATTTGATTGAATAGTCTTTCTAGGCTAGGAAGGACAAACTTAGTGTTTTCCACTGTGTACTATTTGTTTAGAGAAGAATGCTTATGTATTCTTTGTCTTCTCAGGCTCTTTAGTTGCCTTTCCATTATTCTCAAAGCTCTCTTCCTACAATAGGAAACCGAAGATGTGTCCAGACAAGGTGGTTGTTTGTGTATTTGCCTTTCAGTTTAGGATTGCTTGGCAATTAGTTCTGTGTAATGGGTTGACTAAGAATAGAGTCATATGCAATATTTGTAGAGATTTTCTATGAGGAGTGCACTTTGGTGCAAATGTACTGGATGTTGAACTCTTGGTTGAGTATGTGGTTTGTTTGTTCTCTTGCATTTTGGTTTGTTTTTTTCTGGTACCACTTTCAAACAAATAGAAACTACATGACACTCCTTTGGTCTTGGGGATGACCAAGGAGGTTTGTGTGACACAGACAGGAAAGGTGACCAGCTAGGAAGATCAGAGTTTTATTGCAGCAGTGAAGTTTTATGCTACTACCTATTCTTCTGCCTCTTAGAAGTGCTTTCTGTGCAGGAACAGCTGCAGGTTGAATAATAAGAAGGTGCTGTTATAAACAGTAAGGAAAGGTGTCTTGGTATTTAGCCAACTTCTAACTGAAACACTATTCTGCTTTCTTGGTCAGCATGTTGGATATGAATCTGAACATGGATAACTGTTGACAGCAGCCATTTGCATGTCAGTTAAAATAGTCATTATGCTTTACTCCCTGAGTGTGTAACTGAATCTGCTGATTTCCACTTATCAGTCATGAGGGGTAGGTGCTGTTTAAAACAGTAGAAGCTCATCCAGTTGTTCACAGCAGATGCGAGTGATTTCAGTTTATTAAAATGTGACTGCCTGGTGCCCCGTCTTTACAAATAGGCTCAGAAAAACCTTCATCTTGAGTCTGCCTCTGGCATGCGGCCAGCCTGACTGACAATGTCTGACTGCGGTTCCTTTGGCTGAGGTTTGTTCTTGGTCCTATCCTAGTTTATGCAGTATGGCTGTCTTAAGAACTGTCTGGCTTGCATGCAGCTGAAGGCAGAGGAGGAATTGTCCACTTTCTATAACATGTTAATTAGCTGCTCTTATTTATAGCAGTTGTTTCCATTGCAAATGTCTGTCCTTTGTAAAAAATGGAAGGTAGATTTTTTTTTTTAAGATTCCATTTTCTTGTATCTTCTGGAAATTTTTGGGTGACCAGCAGCATCAAAGGGCCACTGCTTTCCAGACTGTAATGGAGAAACCTTTGTTCTTGTGGTTACTGACATCTAATTTTTGAGCTAAATGGTACTGAAATTGGTTTTAATTTCCAATTGTCCATCAGCTCTTTAGTTACCCGAACTTCTAGCAAAAGTGAGTTTTACCTTACCAATGCTGTGTTTCTTCTTGGTGTGTGGGTGTGTTTCTGGGGTTGTGATGTTTGGTGTCTTGTTTAGTTTTTGAGGTTTGGTTTTAGTTTTGTTTGGTTTTTTTTTTCTTTTTTCTTTTCTTTTTATTAAAGCATAACTCCCAACCATGTTGCATGTTCTATTTAGATGACAGTGAATACGTAAGTCTGAATTACCAAGTCTGATCATTGGCTTCTGACTACTGCAGTTCTTTATCTGCAGTGGAAAACACAGCTTCTCCAAAACAATCATCATTGTCTGTCCACTCAGCTCTTTGGAAAAACACTGGTATTTTAGGCAAATAATCTTGAGAATTTTTAAAAAACAGATTAGTTATGTTTATAGTTCAAATAATCTGAAATAATTTGTAACCACAGAAATATGTGCGTTTTTTCGTTTAGAGGAATAAATTTCACTTTTTATTTTCATATGAAAATTGGTTGTACTGTATTGAGCAGAACTTGTGCATTTCCATTCCATATTTGCTGCCTCAAGGCTATTTCTGTCTCTGGGAAGGGGAAATAATTTTCCTGTTTTGTAACAGTTGGATCATCTCCTTCCCCTTTGAACTGAGTGTTATTCATGTTTTTCTGTTCCTAGGCTATTAATTGTTAATGCCAGGATCTGGTGTCGAAGTGTCGCCTAAAGCACATGTAGGTGACAGAGATGAGGAGTTTTCCTTCCTCTGCTCCCCCAAGTCATTTCTCTGCCAGGACAATATTGAAATGATGTTTCTCTCTTGTGTTTGGGATTTTTTTGACAGTAAACATAAAAATGTAGTTTCACTTCCATGATATTTTTCTGCTGTTTTGTAGAGTAAACTTCTCTTTTCTGTAAGAAATTGCTATGGAGTCTAATGAAGCAGTAGCTAAAATGTTAGGATTTTTAAGCACTTTATAATGCAGAGTACTGTCAGTTCTACAGAAATATTAGGAAGTGAAAAGCATATTTTTGAGAAGAAACCTAAATTTCATTTGGGTCATCGAAATACTTACTCTTTTCATTAATACTTGATGAATTAGCTGAAGATATATGACAAATTAGTTTTTAGGTCCCGCTGTAATGCTGGGTATTTTTGTTTCTCAACATATGGGAAAATACGCAGTCCTGAGTTGTGTTTTGTCAGGCAACTGCCCATTTAAGAAACAGCTGAATTCTGTCCTTATGTGACACTGTCATCTGATTGTTAATATGCAGGAAAGGTGTCCATAGCAGATTATGTTTCATAAGTCAAGTTCTCAGAACTACTTTTCTTTTTTTAGTTCGTGCAGGTACTGTTTGCAGTTTGTAGATGTGTATAGCTGTCTTAGCCTACTTCGCTTATCTGCAGATGAATCAAACCAAATTTTTGTAGTTGAATGTATTTATTTTGGACTCAGCAGTCTTACAGGCTAAAGTTCCATAATTTAAGACCAGCGAGATCCTCTGTTTTTCATCTCCATCATTCTTTTTTATGAGGTAGTAATTTCTGGTATTTGATGCTTCGAAGTGTTGTCCACAAAAATCAGATTCTGTAACTGATGTGCAACCAGCTAGTAATTGCACAAGAGAGACATTGATTATTTATTTCGGAGTTGCACCGGCCTGGGTGCTCAGTGGCATTCCAGAAGTTAAGCATGCCCTTCTAGACTTCCCATGCTGTTACTTACACACAGAGTTCAATATTAGCAATCATCGAAGTACGGCCCCTCTGTTTTGTTTAGTTAATGATTTCCATACAAGTTGCATAATCACAGGAACAGGTCTTCACCTGAGCAAGGGTCTTCTTGACTTGTACATCTGGGAGTTTTGCTGATTGTGTTGCTGTTCTTTGTTATTTCCAGCTTCTGTTAGCAGTTCTCAGTTCAGTCAAGTCAACTAAGGGGAGAGATAGTATGCTGTTGTTTGGTACCCTAAGGAGCTTTCATATTGCTGTAATGTTTTGTAAGTTTTAAATATGTAGTGATTTTAAGTTATCACTTCTGTGGACCTGAAATGTAACATTCTTAGCCACCAGTTTCTCTGAATCATTTTTAATGTAGTCTTGGCTAAGGCTAAGGAGAAGCAAATATTCACGAAGTTTCATAACAGAAATGGGGGGAAAAAGGTGTATATATTTATATTCTGTTCCATCTGATAATAAAAGTGTGTGATGACTGCCGACTTAGAGAGGCTGTTTGGAAACTGGTTTCCTTGTTGAGATGAAGGCCATATGGGAGGTCTTTCTTCTGTAGTCTCAGTTCATATTATAAGCATCGTAGGTCAGTTTCTTATTACACCTCACCCATTGTCTTCCCATGGTTGCATGTCTTTCCTGTGTTCAGTATTACCAAGAGGAAAGAGGTTTAATTCATACTCTCACATGCAGCATATATTCTAGTGTTATTTTGGCTGAGTCTGCCAACTTTTAGCCAAGGTCAGTAGGAAGCCTCTCCTGTGATTTTAGAAAGCTGCTTCTGAGCTTGTTAGCTAAGTTTTATTTATTTAAAATCCCTTGAGTTCTGCAAGATGAATCCACATTCAGAATGATAGTTTTAACGTGTACGTAGTGAAAGGTGTGTTATCGTTTCTTTTCAGCTGAGAAATTTTAGTCCTCTCAATGAAGCCTTTTTCTCTTTATGTAGAATCCAGTCACGGACTTCCAAACTGGTAACTGGGCTTTCCATGGGCAGCTGCAGGCAGTGAGTAGGCAGAGCAGCATGCCTGAGGCCAGAGACTGGGTTTCCTATGCATCATTTTCACCTAGATTTGATTTGTTTTTCAAGAAGAAGGATAGTGTGGGACTGAATTACAGAAGAGTACAAAAGTAATTAGATGTACCCATACTTGAACACAAGTTTTGACAAAAACATCTTGAAGTGCATGTACTTGCTAAATATGCAGCTGTCTTCATAGATTCCCATGCTTTGCAATATCTTAATATGTGGGTGTCCCAAGGAGGGTGTTACTAATAACTTTATGGTTTTTTAAGTCACCCTAAAACTGTTGTTCGTTTACTACTGACAAAATAAAGCTGTGACAAGGACAAGTAATGTGGTACAGCAATAATATTAAATTCTGGGTAGGAGTTCATTATTATTTTATGTGATCTCATTTATCTGTTAATAAGGACCCTTATTCATGTTATGTTTATATTTTTGAGATAATGCTTTTCGTGGGGCCTTTTTTCCTTTGCGCAATCAGTATGGACTCCAAATTGTGGCTGGCATATCTAGATACTATTGGATTTAGTTTTCTGAAGTTATGTTGTTTTCACTAGGGAGAATGTAGGTGCTTCATACCCTACTTGGTAGTCATATCTTGTCATAAACCTGAATTTTAAAGGAGTAGTTTAAAGGAATAGTTTAGATTGATCAGATTGGCCTGCTTCACTTGGAAAAGAGTGGTGTTTAAACACTTAGCTTGATAAAACATTAGGTGAACTTAAAACAACAGTTTAGGAGTTATGGGATATAGTCTGAATTTTCCTTAGAGTTGATTTATGATGAATGTGGAAGAAAGTAGAGTTCACACTTGTTGCTAGGATCTCTAATAAGCGATGCTTCTTTCTTTCACTGTATTAGAACAAAAGTGTAAGTTCTGATAGATGTCCTATATTAGTTGAAGAACATCCCTTACATGCTGCTTTTGTGAGGCTTGAGAGGTGAAGTATCTGCTGTGAGTAGTTTCTGCTCTCATTGCTAGAGTACAGGACCTCTTCTGGTTTTCCGCATTAGCACAGCGTCCATTTATGCCTCTCTGTCTGACTGTGACTTTCTTTGCTTCACAAAGCATTAGTTTCTAAACTTAATTTTTTTTAAGCCTGCTTGCATTTTGGACAGGATACATCACAAAGATTTAAAGAAATAATGAAATTATCAAACAAACAAAAATGTGTGATTCAAGAAATGTAATTTTGAGATGGCTTTATTTTGCTAAATCTTGTGCTAATGATCTTCTGAAATATGTGGAAATGTCTGAGACATGCCATCTAGTGGCAGTTTTACGTATATTTATGTGGTTTAAATCCTTGGATGGATGTGGACTCTGGAAAAAGTGCACTAAAAATCTGTGGATTGCAGCATTAATCAGCATTGTACTGAGGGAGATAGTTATCAAACTGTTTCTCTTGGTATTAGCTTGTGTTCATATGTTTCTTTTTCTGAGTAGAAGGCCTGGTTGTCCTTTTTGTGGATTTAACTACAGTTCATGTGTGCATGTCCTATGGACAAGACACCATTATAACAAGGACATACTGGAGTGGGAACTTTGGGATCTGCTGCGGGACAGACCTGGATCAGGTGAAGGAAATGAGTGGAGCACTGCGTCCACCTCAGTCTCTTCAGCCATGTAAATAATGGAAATGGTGTTCTGTGCTAAAGCATGGAGGTCACATTCAGTCTTGAAGGAACTTGCCATGGCCAGTGCCTGACAGTGCCCTTCATTGGTGCTAAGTAAAAACACTTCCTTTGCATTAAATAGCCTGCTTTGATGCAGACTGAAATGAATGAGCACCCCTGGAAATGGCATCTCAGCTGTGTCATCTGCAGCTTGCAGTGCTGGAATGAGCACTTGAAAATAGAAACTTTACTAGGCTTTAATTGCACAAGAATGTGCATTTGGTCTCTTCCTGTACTCTGAAGAATAGATAAACTTTATCAATCACTTGATTTTATTTTTTGACATATATTATATGCATATGTGTACACATTTGTATATTAAATATGGCCTTAGGCCTTTAAGATATTATATGTAACACTTCACTCATTTTTTTTTGTTGAACAGGCTTAATTTACAAGTAGATTTTACCAGACAACTGGAAAAAAAGTGAATTATGTTCTTTTTAAATGACTTGTTTTTCGATAGGAATGTGATCACTCCCAGAACTTGATCAGGGAGGAGCTATTCTAGTTCCCTTCGTTGCAGTGCTTTTCTTTACACCTTAAGTTGTACAACAACTTTTTTGTTGTAATGGGCATGGAATGGAATAGAAAATGGCTGGGCTTCTCTTCTACTGCCTCCAGCTTTTTTCTCAGAGCCTGTGGAGTCAACTGCAAACTTATCTAAGTCTGTGGAAATGGGACCAAGACATTAATTTGAATACTTTTTAATACCCGTTTTGCATGCAGTGGGAATAGGAAATCATGAGATACTTCAGAAAAACCTATGGATTGGGTTTTTATTTTTTTGTTGTTTGGTTGGGTTTTTTTTTAATAGAAGCAGCCTTCAATGATGTTGTTTTTAGCACCTTTGAGGAGTCCCTTGAAAGGCTGTGACTATTCCATAGGCCTTCGTGTTTGGGGAAAAGCACGAAGGTTGTACTTCATCCTTTTAGATGTTTGGACAGCCATTTGACCAGTGTGAATGACAGGAATCAAAATTCAGAAGCCACCAGGCAAAGGAGGCATTTACCTAGACAGAATGCAAATTCTCTCTCTGTTTCTTCCTATATGTAGGTGCTGCTCTTGTACGAAGGTTTGAAAGAGCCTGCAAAAGGTTCACATCACATATATTTTTTTCATGTGACCTTCCAGTCATTACTATTCTTTATTAAGTACCTGACAGTTAAAAGTACCTTGACTTTTGCTTTTCAAGTTTATTCTCTTGGGAGAAATAGAATTTTGCTCAAAAAGCTGTTTTTCTTGGTTTTTTCCACTGAATTTCTCCTCTTGTCTCCAGAAGTGTCTCAAGGAGGCAATTAGTCTTTAGAGAGGGAGTTTATTAGAATAATGGTGACTTCTATCAGTGTCTGAGGTGAGACATGAGTAACAGAATTTATTTTCAGGATGTTCCTGTTGGATTCTAATCTGCTTTTTGAAATGCCAGTTCTCCTCAGATCAGGAGGATCATTTATTGGCTTTTTCTGAGTTCTTACAAGTTCCCCCTGTACTTGGCACTGGTGAGGCCATTCTTAAAATTCTCTGTTCTGGTTTAGACCCCTCATTCTAAGACAGACATTGAGGTGCTGTGGGGTGTCTAGCGAAGGACAATGGAACTTACGAAGGGTCTGGAGCGCAAATCCTGTCAGAAGGGTCTGAGTGAGCTGAGGGTGTTTGTTTAGCCTGGACAAACGAAGACTCTGGAGAGATCTTACGACTCTCTACAGCTAACTGAAAAGGGTTGTACAGAAGTGGAGTTCAGTCTCCTCCAGGTATCTTCCTGGGATATGCTAAAAATGTGTTCCATCATGCTTCCAGTTTTTCTTAAGGAAAGGGCAGAAAGTGCAGTTACAAGTAGGAAATAGTTTCTGTTTGAAAAGTGACTGAATAAGGTAGCAGTCTTTGGCTCAGAAGAGAGATGAGTTGGATGATGTAACAAAAGCTTTCAAAATTTTACGTTTTTTTAATAAATAAAGCTAGAGATTGTTAAATAAAGGTAGTTGGAGCTGGGTTCAAATACGAATTCTTATTTTGCATGAAATGGGTGTCAGGCTCATGAAATTCCTTACTGATATATAACTCATGAATAAAACAAAGTCTACATGGGATTGAGGAGATCAGACTGAGATCTACTGAAAATCACAGGATGGCCAGACTGTATTTAGGTATGGAACTCCCCAGGCTGCCAGAGGCTGGAAAGTGTGAGGTGGAGAGGGATATGTGAGGGAGGCCTGTTTGCCCATTTGTCCTTGCTACACACTTCTAGAGCCAAATTTTGGAAACTGGATACAGAAATAAATGATCTTTGAGCTGAGTTGTTCTGCTAATTTTTACATTTGTGCATTTCTTCCTTTATTTCAATTTGAAAATTTGAACCTAGGTTCAAAGATCTTGCAATCTAGGTGGAAAGAAACAACTTCTAGATTTCTGGACTAAGCTGTTCTCATACCTGCTTTTAATGTGTCAGCTGGCTGTATGTGTGTGCTATCTGTCATGCATTCCAGACCTCTTGTATGTGCTCTGGCCAGCCTGCATATCAGGTATATGCCCAGAACATTTTTGTTTTATGAGTAGATATACTGTTCGGCTAGTGCATCCCAAATGCATTACTGCACAAATTCCTGAGGCATAAGCCTGCAT
This sequence comes from Donacobius atricapilla, assembly GCA_013397315.1. Lineage (NCBI taxonomy): Eukaryota > Metazoa > Chordata > Aves > Passeriformes > Mimidae > Donacobius > Donacobius atricapilla. The sequence continues at coordinate 148,080 of WBMY01010749.1, read as the reverse complement.
TGCCTTCTGTGATTTACATGGTGAAAGTTTAGAAATCTAAAAAGGAAAAGATTTTTCATTTAATTTAGTTATAGTCTGATGTAGTAGACCCATAGGAAATCTCTCTGTACAATGATTTGCAGTGAAAGCTTAGCAAACAGTTAGTACACTTTGAATGTTCTGATAATTGCTGTCTGTTGCAGAAGTAATTGCTATCTGGTAATGGTAAATTTCTGCTGTAATACAAGCATATACCTATTAGATTGAAACTTTTTTTTTCTTCTGCAGGAAAACTTTGAAGATGCCTATGAAAACATCCCCGTGTAAGTAGAATTTTTTAAAATGTGTGTTTTTAAAAACTCCTTATACAAAAGCTGAATACTGTGTGCACACCATTCCAGGGATACATAATTTTATATGCACTGACTACATTCTTGTTTTTCAGAACAGTTAAAGTCCTCAAGAGTTGAGAAACAGAAGTGTAATTAGGTTGATACATGTGATGAAATATTTGTTAACTAATGTGACAATTGTAAAAAATTAAAAATAAGAAATCTAGTAACTTAGTTACATATCAACAGCTCTAGACATTTTTGCGTGGTGAAAAAATAGTCACTTAACATTATTAGGAAAATTTTGGGTCACACATTATGCAACACTATATAAGCAAGATTTTCAAATGGAAATTGCTATGTCTTATAATGTACTGCTGCATAGATGTTCTCCCCTAATGAAGTGAAATAGAGAAACTTCTCTGGTGTAAGATCTCATGCTGAAGTAACACCTTTCTTAAACTGTGATGAAAACACATGCTTTTCATAAGTAGTTTTAGTTTTTCTCTAGGATTTTATTTTATTTTTGTGCCATGAAGCACATGAGAAGGAGACTTCTGCTGATATCGTCATATTGCTGAAACACTTCTAGGCCCAGAAGTACGTTTGACCTGAACTTCGTGGTCAAAACATCCATGGTCTTGGCAAATTATATTTTACAGATTTGCCAGACTCTCTGTTTGTATCTTACCTAGAGTAGTAAGTTCTGATCTGTGTAGAACTGAGAAAAATTAAACGTTGTTTCCTGACACTCAGAAGGAAACAAGAACATGGTATGTTCAGGTTGAGAATTCTTCATGTTTATGATTGCTAATTCTTCCTTTGATGGCCTAGCAGTTTGTGTATGATTGGGTAACTTACCTCTTTGGCTGCTGTTTTCCCCTGGGACAGGGACAAGAGTAACTGTCAAATACTGTATGAGAATATTTATCCAATTTTCATTCCTTCCATGAGAAAATGGTTTTATTGTTTTCTATTGATGTCTGAGCTGGGCATGATTGTTTACTTTTGGCATGTAGAGCTTTGGTTTTTTCTTCCTCAGTGTCTCTTCTGTGTTCATTGCTGTGTTACAGATACACTTTTTATAACAGGATGTCAGTTTATTCTGGCTGGTATTGCTTCCATCTGCAATTAGCATTATATAGAAGAGTCAATGAAAGATGATAGAAAGAATATTAATGAGACAAAAAATTATGTTGTTACTTGATATCACACTGAGCATAGTGAATGTGTATATTCTTTTTTATCTGGGCAGGATTCTTCACTGGACTTGTCTCCTTTCTGAAATTCTTTCGGAGATATGTCTATTTAAAGAAATGTGCCTAAGGAACGGAAAAAAGTCTTAGAATGTTTTGTGAAAGTCTTCAATCTAATCTTTCATGAAATGCTTTGATTTTAGTTTTCAAATGATGCTAGTAGTTTGCCTGAGGGAGAGCCTTTTGTAAATCTAATGCCATACTGCTTGTTCTTGATCTTTCTGTATCTATTAATAGAGACTGATTGTAGTTTTTTTCCTTACTATATTGAAACAATGAATGGCCAGAGAGGGAAGCTGTCTCTATTTTTTTGATTTTGCTGTTGATAACATTCACTTTCATAGTTTTTCTGTGTCAGTGTTTCATTCTCCCTTATTTTGGATAGGAAGGTGGTATTGTTAGACCTCTGTAATGATATGCCTGGCATTGATTTCAGTGCTTTGTTGCAGTTAGTTATATCCAATTGAATTTGACTAAAATGGACTTTTTTTATAGGGAGTTGTGTCAACAAATACTCATGTTTACTTTTTGAGATCAGTTTTGGTTCAGATTCTGTCAGATCATCATGTTGGTTTAGAGAATTGCGAAAGAATGTGTAACAACCAGATCTTCATAGTATTTTGTACTCCACTCTGCAATTCTTAGTGTAAAATATGTATAGAGTAACATGACTTTGTATTTTGCACCACTAGATGCTAGTGAATGGTTTTGCTATTCCAACTTGACTTTAACCGGCTTCATTCTTTAAGTATTATTGCGTTCCTGTAGATAACCAGATTGTACAGGTTAGATGTTGAAAGGGCAATGAGTTACCTTAATATGGTAGAATCCTTCTCTAAATCTTGTGTGCTGGTTGTCATATCTGAGGACAGGCCCAGGGGGAAATTAGTCTTTGCTGCAGTGGTTTAAATGTATTAGGTTCTCTGTCTAGACTCTTTTGTCATCTTTTACTCCTGGTAGCTACTGTAGATGTAAACAGCAACTCATGTACAAATGTACAAAACAGCAACAATGTGTACAAAATACTTGCTTTGTAGAAACATGAAGAAACCTTTAAATAGAGGTATTTACTGTAAATTTTGTGCGCTGGTGCTAAAGCTGAAGAGGGGCTATTACAGTAGATCATGGCCATTTTACTTAAAACAAGCACTAGTGTTTAATGTCTTCTCTGCCAACAAAAGTAACTGAGTTTTCAAAGTACTGGTTTGGTAGTAACACTTCATAGAACATCTTAACCTTTGAAAGACAATAGGTGGAATATATGTCAAAGTAAATGCATCATTACGTGTTTGTGTTAACTCAGAACTAGTTTGATTGGCGTATTCTGTTGTAAGAGGAACTGAGTAACTGGAGACAAACTGTGATTTCTGTTTTGGAAATTGAAGCCTCTGCCAAGAAGTTTTGTGGCAGTAGGCTGCTTTTTACCATTTTCCACTGGAGTGTCTGCTTCCAAGATTTGGGCTGGGTTGTTGTGTTTGACAAAGTTACCTAATGCCTGCCAAGCATCTACAGGTTCAGAAACATGTAGATGGAACAGATTTCTTTGTGGTTCATTCTTTTATTTAATGCTTGCTAAAAATGCCTCATCAATATCCAAATATTACTGTGAATAAACAACAGCTTTAATTTTAGTCTCACTGAACAAGGTAATTCTCTATTTCTTTGAAATTTTTCAATATATTTCTGCTGCCATAATTTTTACTCAAATTATTCTGAAAATTTCTTTGTAGAATGCAGATATTCATGTTTTCTGTTGCCTGAGTGTAATTTTCTAAATTATATTGTCTTTGGCTTTACAACTAGACTGAAAGTAGTTTGAGTTCTCAACAGTTTTTAACTATCACTGTATTATGCTTAGCGTGTACTGACCTTGCCACTGCTGTTTTGATTTCTGTATGTATTTTGTCCTCTGAAGTTCTTAATTTGTTTGGAACATGTATGAAATATTAATTCTATTGGTGTTTCTGTCCATCTCAGTTTACTTAATGTCCCTTAAAATGTCATCTCTATGTGAAAGGAATAAGTAGCCTTCAAGTTGTTATGTTTGTCCATGCAATCTTCCTTAGATTGCCATGCAGTCTTTCTCTTTGAGGTAAAGGCAAAGATAGTGGCTTTATTTATTACCCCAATATCAGAGGCTTATGCAATATGATAGCTGTATGGGAATGTTTATAGAAGATGTTTTGTAGTTGTCTTGGGGAAGAAACACAATAGTCTGCCTGGCTGCTGCAAGCAGCTCATATGCAGAGGAAGTCTTGTTGTGCTGTTCATACAGAAATTTCAGACACCAGACCCTCAGTTATGTCATCAGTGGAAAGATAGTGAGATCTCATTTAAACATGTTTAAAACATGAAGCATTGAAAAAGTGTGAGCTTGCATTCTATAAGCAAAGCAGATAGGTGATTTTTGATCAAGAATGGAACTCTTGGGACTTTTTTTTGTCTTTATTACTTTCAGCAGAAAGAGGCATACTTCACTGTCTCTCGTTTGCATTTTCTTTGCCTACCCGAAGCTGTGTACTGTTAATCCTTGATCCTACCAAAGCAGCTCTGTGTGGTATTACTGGGGTGATGGATTAAGGGCCAGAAGTGTTTAAGGAAGTTAGAGCAGGTTATCCTTGTAATCTTAGATGTGTAGTTAAGATTTCAGTTACACCTGCCACATGTGTTTTTCAGTGGACAAAATTGAACATTTAAGGAAATGGCTCTAAATTCAAATTTGAATTCACGGAGCCAATGACTTTTAGGAAGAGTTCCTGTCTTTGTAAGTTTAAACTCACGTTCTAACATTGTGTTGAGATGGTGAGTAGTAGCTGTGACAATTTAAATTATCAAAATTTTATTTTCTTATGTTTGACCTTCAAGGTTAGTGGAAAAAAATTCCGGTAAAGGCAAGTTTTGTGTCTAGAAGATTAAATTTTCATAGCTGCATAAATATAATAATATGACACAGTAGCTACTTTATATTTTAAGTTTCAGGATTTAAAACAGCAGTAATGATACTGCTTTGGTAAACACGTTTTTGATATCTTTGGAAGGTTAAGATGTTCTGTGAAATGTTACTACCAAACCAGCAGCCTTATCTCTCTGATTTTTCCCCACCCCAAACAGTTCTAAGATTATAAATTTCTAATCTTGCGGTTTAGAAACTCTGCATGTTTTCCACATACTGTTATTCTTTTTGCAAGCCTTTGCTGAACGGCTGGTGCACGGAGAGTTACCACAGCATGTTTTTCTGTTATCCCATTTTCATCAACAGAAATCTGTCTTAATTGAGCCTAAATATTTCTTTGCTGCTCTGTGGCTTGTTCTTTCATTACGAATTGATTAACACCATGGCTGTAAACTCACATCATATTTTGGGGGTAGGGATTTCTGAAGACTTCTGGAATTTATTTAAGTATCATGTTGGAATCTTGATATTATGCTGGAATGCATGATCACATCAGTGTTTTCTTTCTTTAAACATCTTTCAGGAAAGTAATGTTTGTTCTGTCCTTCAGTGAAGGCTGCATAACACTATTTGTAGCCCTGCAGCTCAAGAATTGCCTTGTCTGAAAAACTTCTGAGACTTGGAAAGTGGTGTAGACTTTTGGATTGGTGGTACAACCGTTAAGATATAAGTGCTTTAGATAAGAAAACAGAAAGATGAGTAATCAATGAAGAAAAAGAATGAATTAGATGCTGAGAAGTAGGATTGTTTTTAAGGTAAACAGATTGAAACCTGGATTTGCTTGTTGATTGTAAGCTATCAATCAAACAAACAAAAAAAATCCTCTTTTTTTTATAGTGTTGTTTTTGTTATTTGATTTGGTTGTGTCATGTCCACCCCTTCCCTTCCCTAATGATTAAATGCTGTTGCAGAGTGTCTTGGGAATCAATCTGAGTGGAAGGTGTAGTCAGTTTAGTAGATTAGTTCATTTTCCTTTAAGTCAGTCCAGGGAAAAAACTTTTGAGCATAGGTTGATATTTGCAGACAGAAAGCTTGTTTTTGTCAGCTTTGTGGAAATGTTCTCCTGACTCATTCAGCTTTTTCTAGGAAATAGTTTCTGAGCCATCAAATGGGGACTGTGTGAAACTTGTGCTGTGTTAAAAACAGAACACGGTATGTTTTGTGGGGAAATTGACCTGACTTCTATGTGACTGGGCAACCCTGACTGAAACTTGTCTACTCTTCATGTATAGGCAAGGTCACAGAAATCCTGGCACTTTTACTTTCCCTGCCCTAATATTGCTAGTATATTAACTGACAATATGCATAAGCACTGCTTCAAATGACATGGTAGAGAACTTGGATATATTTCTCTGAACTCCTTGGTCTTAAACATTACTGGGTCAAGTTTTATGGAAAAGATAGAATGTCCTGATTTTAAAGATGCAGTTGTCCATAAATTATGGATGTCAATCTCATCTTCTTTGAAATGTTTACAAGATTTATGAAAACTTCTTTTACCTGATCATAGCCCTTCCTACAGGTGTTGTAGGAAATACTGTGCAATTCTTTCTCAGTATGTTATGAGTAAGAATGTTTGAACTAAAGTAAATTGTTTAAATAAATTGGTTTGAAGTATTACTGCTGATAATATTTAGCATGCACCTGAAATAAGTGTAAATGCAAACCTATGGTTTCCTGCATTTTGCTTTAAAAGACCTGTTTGCGAGATTTTTGGGAGTAAATCTCAGTTCATAACAGTAAACATAGCTAGAAATAGGTATTATTAGTCCAGTTGGTACAGCTTTAAAGAATACCTTTTGAAGGTAATAGTGGAGGATGTATTTTAATTTTCCGCTGCTTAGTTCCCATGTACTAAGCTTTCATCATATCTCATCTAGAGAGATTAGACCGAGGGAGTGAAACTATCGATGTTGTATCTGTTTTGCTTTTTACTCTTCTTTTCTTCTATTGCAGCTGATATTTGTGAAGAGAACTGTTTATTAACAGCTGTCTGTGTTAGTGATTTTTTTTGGTCCTGGAACTCCAGCTAAAAATTTGGATTTCTGGGGGAAAAAATGTTGAACGGGTAATTTTAAAAAAAGTGATGTTTGAATATTATTAAATGAAGAAAATCAAACATGAGTTAGTTATTTTTCTTCACTGTTGCTTACTATTAACTCTCATATATTTGATCTAGTTTTCCTGCAGTTGCTTTAACATACTTTACTGCAGTGTCATTAGCATACTTCTCCTTTTCTGTCTGACTTTAATTGTGGCTTCTTTTTTTTTGTATTCGGGAAATACTAAGTTGCTTCCTTTTTTGTCTTTAAATATAAATTACTTTGCGTTCCTCTTGTCTCCATTTTCCCCTTGCAGTTAGGAATGATGGATTAGAATTAGGCTGCAGCACAGATTGGGAGAATCTCCCAGCATCCTCTTCCTGCAGAGGCATCAGCTTCCAGCATTGACTGTAGCTGCTGCCACTCTCACTGACAATCCTTTTGAATTCGGCTATGGAGAGTGCCTCTGTTGCCAGCTTCTGGCATGGAAACTTTTGTTCTTTTTGCTTAATAACTCATTAATGAAACCCCATGGATATTGAGAAATAAAACAGAATCACTTTTCTCTGTATGCTTTTCTTTTTCTTTTTGCTTTTTTTTTTGTGTGTGTGTGTGTGCGCACGGTGGAAAAAGAGTGAAAGAAGCAGCACTTATTTTTACACAAGGACTATATTTGCATACCTGAAGTTAACTGAATTAATCCTGTAAGTATATTATCTCTATCTACTAGTCCTTGAAATCATGATTGTGGTAGTAAGATTTATGGGATTTTGTCTGTGAAAATTTGCTTTGGAATGTGTGTCATACTACAACATTGTTTTTTTCTATAGATTTCCTTGAAAATAAAGGAAAAATGATATAGTCACAATGGGATTATGAAAGAATTGTTTCTCCTCTGCACTTTGCAGTGGTGAACAATGCTTTTAGAGAGCAGAAGCTTCTCTGCTGATATCTGTGCTTAATCAGCTCAGATACTGTAGGCTGTAGAACACTGCAAGGTGTGTATTTTGGGATGCCATTCTTTAAAATGTGGTAATTTAAGGACAGTATCGGACTTACAGCTACTTTTTGCATTTATAGACTATGTCTTCTGCTCCTGATGGCTGTGCTGATTTAACCATTTGAGGTTATATAATTTTTTACTTAAACATAAATAATTTATTTCATGGGAGGCAGTACAGTGCTTTCAAAGTATTAACTGTTAAGTATAATGCAGTGTGCTTTTAGAGACTTTAGTTATTTAAGAATACCTCCAGCATAGTCTGTAAGTTCACTATATAATAAATTCAAGTAAATTGGTTTGAAGTCTAGAAAGAGTGTCTTGGTAGGATCATGGTGTCCTAATTGTCTCTTTGGATCTGGGCCAATATTTGTGTGACGCAGTGTTAGTCCCATAAACATCTGCTCTGATCTGGTGTCCTACTTGCAGCATGGTTTATTTATTCTTTTTTTCCATGGCAAGATAAGTTAAATTTTTATTCATTTCATGTAAAACTGCCAGTGAGCTGTCATTATTATTCATATATGCTGGCTCTTCAAGGAGGTTCTTTCTCAACCTATTTTCTTGTCAGCATGCCTTATTTAGACCTACTTTTTAGCAGAAATGTTGAACAGATAGAAATGATGTATTTTTTTATGGTGAACATCTATTTGTCTGTATCTACATGCTGTAATACTAAGTTTTGGCAGTATCGCTCTCTGCCATATTCGGCTGATCATTTTTGTACACCGTATCGCATGCATTGACCTCAGCTAACTACCTGATATAAACTATTAGTCTGATAAGGAGTACTCAAACATACTAAATTCTCAGTTTACCTGCAAAGATCTCATGTTAAAATCTACATTTAAAAATGCTCTCTAACCACCAAGTTCCATTAAATAAATCTGATAACCTTTTATACTGCTGTGTATTCCCATTAGTGTTGAACAGAATAGTGTAAATCAGATTTTTCTCTAACTGCAAACCAATACTGGCACTTATTTAACTTTTCTGCCTTCTCAGTCAGACTGTAGTCAATTCTAAATGCCTGTGATTTGATTGTTTTGCTGGTAGTTTTTAGGCTTACATATATGTTGTGTCAAATTCATGCTGGAGTGGCTCAATATGCTTAAATAGGATTATTTTGTAATCATTTTGGTGATCAGATGAACTGTGTATGCCTATTCAGGTGGGTAAATAGTAACCTAAGAAGCTGGCATGTCTTGCTTTCACAATATGGTTGAGTCCTTATCGGAAATTTGGGTCTCCCTTTCAGTCCATATGCAGTGCAATCTGCTGTTGAACTTAAGAACCTGGTGTCAGATAAAGCTGCTGATGTTTGTTGGATAATAAAAACACCTGACTTGAAAGAAATTGATTATTAGCTTACTGAATATGAATAATGATCAGTCAAACCCAGAAACATTTGGCTATGCTCATGTTTCTTTTCAAAAGTACAAGTAAGATAGTAAGGTGACTAGAAATGTAGCCTGTGTTATTTCAGAGTAGTAGACTCTGTTGGCAGTGGTAGGTTGATGGTAAGCCAGCAAGATGAGTTTATCTTGGCACTATATCCTGTGACACCTGAGATTCAAGCAGATGGTCAATTTTGCCTAGATTTTCTTCGTTTGTTCTTATTCTGTTGCTTCGTTGCATCTGTAGATAATATGTGAGGATACACCAATCAGTGTTTTTTGTGGCGTTCAGATGCTGCATTGATAATAGATATGTAGATAAGCAAAATCCCTGTTTTAAATAAGACACATTATTAGGCAAGTTCCTTACCTCATCATCCCTCCCTGCCCCCTCAGTCATCAATATATTTGGAAGCTAGACCTCTTGATCACTTTCTTGTAGTCAGTTGTTAGATTCCCATGAGGCAGCCCTCTGGGTGCTGGGCTGCTTTCCGACTTGAAGGCAATCCAGTGCATGCCTTCGAAGTTGGAGATTGCAGACAAAACTTACATGCAGAATATAAAGCAAATAAACATTATTGTCTCCTGACTCATGGTGATCTGACATTTAAATTCCAAGATCAGATGAGACTTCTAAGAAGGAATTTTTCTTTGTGTAGAAATTTTTGGTTTGTTTGTTTGATGGTCTTTTAATGCATTTCATTTGTAAGACAGCGTTACAAATATTTCTTCTGCTGTGAGCAGTAATAACTCCTAAAATAGAACATTGTTACCGGTAGGTAAATCTGTTTAATTTAGTAGAATTAAGAATGGAACTTCTAGCTCTAAAAAAGAAAGAGAGGGCAAACACTTATCCTAAAATATGAGCAAGTTTCCCCTACCCCCAGCTTCTGGTCTGTAAGACAGAGCTGTATCTGCCGTCCTTGCCCTTGCCTTGTTACTACATTACACGTAACATTATACCTGTTCGTGTATAGCAATGGATCAATTAAAATTCTCTCTTAGTGATATTTTGGTAATCTATGAAAAGCTGTCAGCTTGACCTTTTTTTGACAATGCTAAGGTACAGATAAAAACTGCAAAGTCATTCTCAGCTCATTTTGTTGCATATTATTTTAGTAATAGTTGGTTTTCAATAGGAGCAGGTATCTCCTTTTTTCTCCCTCAGTTACCTCCTCCCTTCTCACTGTTTTTCTGAGAGCTCCAACTTCTTTTCCACAGCTGTTCCTTTTGAAAAATAGTTTTCAGTGGTTTCTCTTTATGTATACAAGTGTGTAGTATCAGCTAGCTACTGCTTCTTTTTGTTCTGCCACAGCTGTAAGGTGAAGGAGAAGAAATAATTTAGAAAATTCTAACCCAATAAACAAAATCCCAAAACAAAGAAACAAAACCCCCAGTGCTATTAACAGAAAGGAAAATACCCTAGTGGTGAGTTGGCTTGATCATTCAAAGGATTGTATAGGCAGATCGATTGGTATTGAAGCAATGATCCAGAAATTCACTAATACAGATTTATCACTAGCTGACTAAATGCTGCTATTTCATAGTCAGGTAGTGTTGAGGAGGAAGATGCAACACTGATCTGAATTGCTTTCTACCATGCTGTTTGCATCCTGTCTATTACCAGCTCTGTGGGTGGATAGGTGTGTCCAAAAATTCAAATGGAAGTTTGTACCAAGGAAGGGCTTGGGTAAGAACAATGCTGTTTGTCTCTCTCTGCTATAGAATAATATTTGAAATACAGTCTAAGGAAGTCCTAAGGGAGGAGTAAGTGAAAATAAGTATGTTACCCTGATGGTTATGCCTGAACACCAAGCTATGTAACCTAACGTGATTTAAATTAAATGACCATTTAGTTTAGGGGCTGTTCATCAGTTGTGTGTTTTCTGGTGGGTTTTTTAAAATTATTTTTGTTTGTTTCTTTCGTTTAAAAAATTGCCAGATGGTGAATGCATTTTATTATAGTGAGCTTTTAAAATAATTTCTGCCTGATTGCAAATTTGGCTAGCACAGTACTGCATAGTTTTGCTACCAGTTGGTTTTTTTTTAAATGAATTTTCAGCATACAGAATGTTGCATACGTTGGTGAAGCTCTGAAACAGTGAAGACATTGAGCCTTCAAAGGAATAAAGGCTGCCTTGCATTGGCAACAAAATTTTTTTTTCAGTGCTTACCATAAATATTTATTTACCTAAAATTCATGCTTCTCATAAAAAGGGGGGTGTGCATCATGAATGTAGAATTTGGTGTGGCGGTATGACTAGTGGATTTAATACATGGGTAAAGTAAGTTACTGTTTACTGTATTGACCAGTTGGCTGAAGTTTTCAGACTTTCTGTATTAATGGTAACAGCCTAGGATAGGAATTGCTTTATGTAAACTGCAGATAATTTCAAATGCATAGTGGTATGCCTTAAGATATTTTTCTTTTGGCATTTAGGCATTTTTCTGTTGTGTGATTATAACAGGTGTTGAAAACTGAGTTTTAGATTAAACGGTAGAAGAGTTTGCAACAATTTTTCTGTTTTCATTAAAAAAATACTGATCACATTATCTTATATTTCTCCAGGATGACTTTAAACTAACACAAAAGGTTTAAGAATCCTTTTTGTTTATCAACTGAAAGTGATTGGCCACTTAAAAATGCTGTGATCTCTTTAATGTCAAGGATGTAATATGCTTTAGTATCTTAGCACCAAGAAATTTTCAACTATGGGAGAGGTTTCTCAGTTTGATTCTGCATTTCTGAATTATTCTCTGGGTGAGAGGTATGCCTAGCATGCCTATAGGTGAAAGAATAAAATTCAGCCTAATGAAACTTGTCTGATGGCCCTTCAGAGGCTGAGTCCTGTACCTGTCCAACAAGATACTGAAAGACATGTGCCAGCTCTAGCATAGTGTGGGATTGAGGTGCATGTGCAGTTTCTTTCATATGTCATCACTCCCTCAGAATAACGCATGTTCATGATAATTCCTTAGTTCCAGACTTGATAGAGGGATAGTTCCTGGAGGTTGTGCATTTCTGCTTGTATTTGTTTAAAACCAAATCATACAGAAGTCTCTCACTTGGGAGATTTAAAAGTAATGCCTTGTATAAGAAAATCCAACACAACTAAAAAGCTATTTCCATTTGCTTTTTTGAACATTTCCTGTGTGTCAGTGGATTGTATTACCTTCAGCCATTATTCACTAAATGCTCTAGAACATAAAATGTAGACCTTACAGAATATCTCAGTAGGATTTTGCTTCATTTCGTGATGTTCTTGGTGGGCATTTGCCTTGAGAACTCCTGCAAACCACTGCTCTGTGGTAGGTGGGTTGTACTCCTACAAGTACCTTACCTTCTGTTTGATGACTTGTGTTGCAACTTTATGTCTGTGCAAATAACTAATAGAAGTGATAGGAGATAATACTGTCCCTTAAGAAGTGATCGAAACTAAATTTTGGCACATTACTGGACAGAAAACTGGACTATTACTGTTAGCTCATATATGAGTGATGGATGAGAGGGATAAGATGCAAAAGCCATTTTTCTTTTCAAATTAAAAACTTAGTGGTGAGGAGTCCAGTGCTTTCAAAATGTGAAGAAAGTTATTTGAAGAAATATTTCCAGGTCGCAGAAGTAATATCTGAGTTTTCTGTGTAGTTGCTCAGATACAATGCATACACATGGATGGGTGTGGCTAGTCTTAATGTGAAAGTAGTTACTGTTGGACATTTCAAATCTTTGTAGTTGCTAGCTGTACAAATAAAAACATCAAATGCAGCCTTAAAATAGATATTTCAAGGACAAAACGTCAAAAAATATTCATGAGATAAGCAACCCTGCAAGCTTTTTAGACATAGGAGACCGCCCTCTATTTTGAGGAACATTAAATATGTACTAAGAACCACACTTCATTGGTTTTTCCTTAAATAAACATGGTAGACATGTTTCCTGTTACCCACAGAGACACAGTTTGCCTTTTCTGCTGAAAGTTTATTGAAAGAATGTAACACCTTACAGAAGTGTTGTTGAATCATAAGAGAATTGACACGTTAATGGAAGATAAAACAGTTGAAGAAAATAAGAGATATGGGATTTGTACTAGTATTTTACAGATCTAGGCAGAAAGAAAGCCTAGCTCTGTAAAACAGTCTCTGCCATAGTAAAGGATGACTCTTTCCGCTTCACTGAGTCCAAAGTAACAGTAGATTACGACAGGACTTCCAGTGTTTGAATGTTTGAAGACTGAAAGAAATCAACAACAAAGAACCTGTTCCTTAAAAACTTCCTTTTTCTTAGCATATGATTTTTCAGTGTTGCAGAATTAAGAATGTTAGTATCTTCATCCTAGTGGCCTACTTCTAATCGAAGCATAGTTTAAAACAGTGCAAAAAGAAGGATGTCTGGAACAGATTTTTGCTACAGTAATACAAGGTGTCTGGGTCAGTTGAATCTAAAAAAAGAGTAGTAATGTGGTGGTGACAGTTTTTCAAATGTTTTGGATCTTTGCAATATAGTAAAATGAGGCAAGAGGCCATCAAGTGCAGATTGGCAATGTAAATCTATGCAAGACATGAACATGAAGTGATGATTTGATAATATCTCCACGATCTGTAAACTGAGACCTTTGATATTGTGGTTTTAGTACAGCTTTTGATGTTGGCTAGGAGAAAGTCTGGGAGAAACCCAAGGAGACAGTGGGTTCCAGCCCTCATAGGGCTGGATTTAAGTTTATTTTGTGCTGAGCACACGTGGAAATACACAGCACAGGGCCACATGTGTGGAAGCATAGCGTGGTCCGCACATAGTCCCCTTGATATGTGGCAGGAAGGGAAGAGGGATCCTATCAAGTAAAAAGATTTAAAATAACCACTGTTCTTGGACATTCCAAGGGATCCGTAAAGTTGAAGTAGAGCAGTGTACAAAAATACCCAGGGCCTTCTAGCCAAGAAAATGGAACTATGGAATAGATTCTACTGAGGATCAACTGTTACTTGCCATTAGGAAGTCGTGTCATGACTGTTTAAGACTGATAAACAAGTTAGTTATTCTTTTTTATTTGGTAGAACATAAACAGTTTAATACTGAGTTTTCTTGCACCAATTCATTGCTGCAAAGGGAAGGATCTGCACAGGAGGTATATGTCAGGATCTTTACCCTGACATTCCACTAATTAGGGGTTTTCTGTCTCTCAGAGTCCCGTACCAGGGTTTAAAGATGAGACGGAACCTGCAGCTCGATCTTCAAAGGTGTTTATTCTATTTCTTATCTCAAGGTCTTACAGCAGTCTCAGTGCACTGAAGGAAAAGCAGCTTCAGGAACATGGACGGAGGGTCCAAGGGTGTTTTAAAGATTTCTAATCCAGTTAGCTCTAGAAACGTACTGTATTTATGGTTTTGTGCCAATTACTATCACCTATTCTAAACAC
>WBMY01010749.1:103988-130695 GCA_013397315.1 Donacobius atricapilla | reverse complement strand
TTATGTCCTGATTCATGGATGGTGGCCCTGTGGGGGTGGTGGCAGCAACGGAAGCAGAATAACTGGTAGCCTAGGGCTAAGCCCATCTGGGCTGCTAAGCTGTGGCAAGACATCACTGCCTGGTTGGAAAGCAAGGGTGAAGGCCTAAGTCACAGACTGCATGGATTCAACAAACTTCTTTTTTTGTGGACATTTTATGAACATTTGACAGAGTTGTTCCACAGACTAGGGGAATATCTGTCTGTATATCTATCAAAATAGATAAGTAGAGAAGGTGATGGGATATTGGGAAGCATGAAACTTGGTGTGACATAAAGGGTATGGAATAAGGGATAGATAAGTGTTAGCTTTGGCTAGGGTAGAGTTGACCTTCATCACAGGCTGGTGTGGCACTGTGTTTCAGATTTGTGCTGAACAAAAGGTTGATAATATGAAGATTCTTTTTACTGCTGATCAGGACTTATGCACAGGCAAGGCCGTTTCTGCTTTTCATGTAGTCACAGTAGCAAGGAGACTGTGTATGTGGGAGATTGGGAAGAGACACGGTTCAGGCAGCTGACCCAAACTGCGCCCCAAAGAGATATTCCATACTATATGACGTCATTCTCAGTATATAAAGTTGGGGGAAGAAGGAGGAAAGGTGGATATTTGTAGTGATGGTGTTTCTTTTCTCAAGTCACCTGTGATTAGGGCCCCTGCTCTCCTGGAGATGGCTGAACACCTGCCTGCCCATAGGAAGCAGTGAATTAGTTCCTTGTTTTGCTCTGCTTGTGTGTGTGACTTTTGCTTTCCCTGTATTTAAACTGTCTTTATCCCAACCCATGAGCTTTCCAGCTTTTACCCTTCCAGTTCTCTCCCTGATCCTGTTGGTGGGGAATGAGTGAGCAGCTGCATGGAGCTTGGCTGTCAGCGGGGGTTAAACCACAGCACCAGATGCAAAATCTATAGTAATATCACTAGGTGTAAAATCCATAGTAATATCACTGAAGTAGTGTTAATCTAATCTGCTCTGGGGTAAATTAAAGAACATGCTCGTCCAGTGTACTAAAATGTATAACATTCCTGTCCATTCCAGGAAAACTACGTGGAGGTAGGGAAAAAAAAAAAGAAGGAAAACAACATGAGTCAGAAAGGGAGTGTGAGTCAGCATTACTGAATGAACTGTCCATCAGTCTGGTAACTTGCTGTAGAAATTGGTTTGTGATGTTTTGGGAGTAGAAGAGGAAATGTGCTTATTCTGAGCGTCTGCATAGAAATGCCAGCAAAGATAACCAAGTTGCTTCTGAGTCAGTGTGCTCCTTTTTTTCTGACTTTTCTGGTATCAAGTTATGAATCTGAGTTGAAATGAAGCCTTCTGGTTAAGTTCCTCTGCTGCAGGATGTAGGAAAATAGTAGAAAATATGTGTGAAGAGTAATGAAACAGGAATGAGGGATTCTGTGGTAGAGAATATGATTCACTTACCAGAAATAACAGTTTGAGAAAACTAGCTTCCCAAGTTTTATATCTGAAGTGGCAGAGTTACTTCATAAGCATGCTTGATGCAGGGAACAGTAAATACAATAACTTACATTAATCACAGAATACTGTTTGCAACTTATATTAATAACAGAATACTGTTTGCATTGTCTTCAGACTTTGGTCTCATGTAGGGAGCATCAGGGGAACTAGTCTGTAATAGAGGGAAAAAACATGATAGCCAGATGCTGGAGCGATCTGTTGCCTACCCATTTAACTGGGACAGCATAGTTTTGTCATGATGCCAGGTTGCTTAAGGACCCTCATTTGTGGAATCATTTTGCAAATACTGATATGTACTGTGGTGATGCTCGAGCTGCTGGTATGTGGTATTTAGGAGCCTGATGGCAAACTGTCCACACCTGCAGCTAAAATGTTATCATGTCTGTGGGTGTGTTAAATGAAATAAAGATTAGATTTTCTGTCCAGGGGAAGTTCCAGCAGTTTCTGATTTCAGGATAGGAAGTGTGCAGATTTACAACATACAAGTACAGAGAATGTATTTCTCTTCACTAAGATGAGGCTTAGTAAAGCAGTTGGAAACAAAACATTGCCCTACGCCTTGATCCTTGTCTTTGCAAAAGTGCTACAGAGGTGGAGTTCTGTAACACTATTTTTCCACGGTTGCTTCTCACATGAGAAGCATACACTTTTGAGGCTGAACACAAATACTTTGAAACTAAGTGTATAAAGCAGTCATCAGTTGTTAAATTACCTGCAGTTACCAGTGATCTGCCTTCCTCAGATTGTTTTATGAACTGTGTGGTTCTTAGATGCCTTGCTTACCATTCTCTTGCCTCTCTTGACTTCAGATGACTATTCATACTCTCCATACACTGTGTAACAGAACATTACTTCACATGGGGTTTTTCTTTTCCCGTAGCTGAGAGAGTTCTTGGCCCACCACAAAGTTAGTAATCATGCCTGCAAAGGGGAGAGGACCAAAAGGTCTTCAGTAATTTGTCATCTGTAATTTTGAAGATTCCACTCACCTTAGTATGGACTCTGGCATTCATATGGGAAGAGGCTTGGAACGGGCCACTGCTTCAGTGCTAGTCACAAAATAATTGTAGTGTGCAAGTATGAAAAACTAAAAACTCATTCTTGCTGTCTAGTGGATATGAACTTCAGTTACTGATATGGTGGTGGTGTTATTTTTTTTATTTTGTCACTAAAGACAAGCAGTGCCAATTTGTTATTTAAAGGAAGGAAAATTTCCCTCCCCCACTCTCCTCCCACTCTTTCTTTTACCTTCTTGAAAAACTTTTGAAAACAACTAATCCGTTCTTCCTAGCAGGAAAGGCAGAGCAAATAGAATGAGTAATCTAAACTACATGTGGGCCAAGTGAAGGAGTTCTGCTAAACACAAATGTGAAAAGAAGATATAGAAGCATGGGAACACACAGGGGGTAGGGATGGTGTGTTAACTTAGGTCCTTGCTTGTGTACTAGGAAGAAAATCAGCCTTTAAATCTAGCTAAAAAATAATTATTTGGCATTTTTTTTGCTAGTAGATGGTATTCCTGCAATTAGCTAATAAAATTGAGTGGTTTAAAAAAAATTCAGTCTTTTACAAGCAAGGAGGGTAAAAAAGCCCCCTGTTCACCCCTCTGTTTTGTGTGTGTGTTACTGTTAAAATTATAGCAGCTGCACTCCTCTGTTCTTCCCTTCTATTTTCTCTACTGGTCAGTACCTAAATATTTCTCTCATTGACATGATCTGTTGCTTACCACTGCTTACCACTTAACCTTACTTGGAGAAAGCCCATTAGCTAGTTTAAACCTGTTGTTTTAAAGCTGTAGAGAGATTATCTTTTCCAGATCCAGCTGTGCACATTGATGGCTGTGTAGCTTCTAGCTGTATGTCATTACCATGATTGTCAGTTTGTCCCCAGTTTGGCCCAAGGAATAATTTGTGAGTGCTCCTGGGTATTTCAGGCAGAACAGGCCAAAGAATGGATTTGTTGAGATGGCTTCTTCTTAAGCAAGTGCAAGTGCTTTTATTTGAAGTGAATTACTTGAAGTGAAACAAAAGCTATTGGCATATTTACAAGTTTCTGACAGGACTATCTATAGTATACCTGTTTGCTGAATGAATGTCTGTTTACTGCTTTTTTTTTGATGAAAATATTATCTTGTGACCTCTTTTGAGATTCTGATATGAATACAGAGTCTAGAACAGTATTTATACTGATGGGAAAGATTGAGAGCTTGGACACAGAGATAAATTTTGAGAATTTCTCTGGTAGGACTAGGAGGACAAAGCCATAAACATCACTTAAATAAGCAGGGGGTGCACCTGTGTAACATAGATGAAGTGTTAAGCATATGATTTGGTTTTCAAAAGCTAAATTTTGCAAACGAAATAAAACAAAATCACCACAAAAGACCTTCTGTGTTACATAAGGAAAAGATAGGGTTTTATTTTTTGTTTATATTTGCATTTTGAGTAAACTAAGAATCTGTTTTTTAGGGCATCCAAGATGGATCTCAAGTGTGCTCTGGAAGAATGTTCAATGGCACTGAACTTATTTCTAAATAATAAGTTCTCTGAAGCACTGGAACTACTTCGTCCATGGTGAGATTCTGTTATTTTCTTAAGCTGTTGTAAACAGACAGTATCTAGTACCTGAAGATTAATTTAAAACCTCTGAAGATAGTAGGTTTAATTTATTCTGTTTTCTCTGAAAGCATTTCTCCATATTTGGGTTTTTTAAATTTATTTTTTGGGTCATAAAAACCGTCTCAAAAACAGTTGATGAAGGACTGGATTGTTAGAATTTATCATTCAATCTGTCTTTCCTCACACAGGAGAAAAGCTGGGGAACAAGACCTTATTCAATACATCTTTGATCGAATAATTTGTACAATGAAACTGCTTTTGACAATACAGAAAAGCTGGAACAGAACTCCAGAATACTCTTTTTGTTGTGTTTTATATTATGTTTGAGTCTAGCATTTATCTTTAAGCTAATTTTTCGATTTTCTAACTAATCCTCCTTGTTCTCCTGTTGCCTTTCCTCCACTGAGAAGAAAAGCATGGCAGTGCCAATGTAGGGAATTAAAGAATATGGAGAGGTTCACAGGTGAAACCTGTCTTATCTGTGACTTTGTGGGGAGGCAGTCTGAGTGGCTGATCTTTTGGTCTGGGATCTGAATCCCATCCCCTGTTCTTCTCCTGTCTGTGTCTGAAAGGAGCACATGGTATTGAGGGGTGTGTTGGCAAGAGGGATTTGTAGCCCATGCTAACAGAATGGAGTAAAGATCTTGCTCTGCCATTTGGTGCTAGTAAGAATGGATTAAGGGTGATGTGTGGTGTTTTAGGAGCAAATTCAAGGACAGCTTTAAATGAAGCATGACAGCTATGAAGTGTTTGCTTTTAGTGCTCTGGCAAGCTCAAGTGAGGAAGGTGGTAGGCCAGGAATATTATCTCTTAAAGTTAACTGTAGTTAAACTCAAGGTTACAGGAAGATGATATTACTAGGTTATATTCTCAGGTCTGTTACTTTGCTGCTTAATTCTTCTGTCTTTTCACAAATTAATACAAATGCCTCTGCATTTAATTTTGTATTGCAATGTAAAGTGTTGCTTAAATGCACAAGATTCATGTTTTTCTTAGGTCCAAAGATAGTATGTACCATGCACTTGGATACAGTACTATTTTAGTTATGCAAGCTGCAATGACCTTTGAACAGCAGGATATACAAATGGGAATTTCTACAATGAAGGATGCTTTGCAAACCTGCCAAAGGTAAGTCCAGGCAAGCCCAGCTGCTATGAGATACTAAATCAAATAAGCATTCTTTGTGAAATACCCCAGTTCTCTGTATGCTTTTAAAGCAGACTCTTGTCTGTATGATAGTGGTCTAAACTTGTAAAGGTTGAGTAAATACCATTACACAATTATGACTCATGAGGATATTTTTCATTGTATTGTCAAAACAACAGACTTGTCCTGTTTGGGTATTAATAGCCAGTAAAGTTAATTAAATAGTTGGTTCACTGTGTAGACCTACACATAAACTGACATTACATGATTGAACTATCTGAGCTATTGACAGCTGTGACTTTTTGTTTACCAGCAATTTAAAGGCCTGTACTTTCAATTTTCCCTCTCGGCATGAAAGCAGTCTTTTTTAAAAAGTTGTTTCCAAGGGTTGATCCAATAGTCTAATACAATTAAGCTTTTACTAAGATTTTTTCTGAAAACAAAATAATTTTTTTTTATTGTTGTTACAAATGTGTTTCTCATACCTTAAATGAAAGAGCTGTTATTCACATCAGAAATCATCTCAACTAAACATTTTGCTTCTGGTCTTCCTTTGAACAGCAAAAAAAAAAACCTTTGAAAATGGGTTGTGAAAGATAAAGTTTTAACAAACCTCTCGCAAAAATAGAAATTACTTCTGCTTTACTGGTTCTTCATCATATTGGTTAGGCTATATTTTTCTGCAATGATTTAGGAAATGACTGCTAAATACTACTTTAGACATTTCACATCATCATCTTAGCCATGGCAAAAAAGAAAAGAAATGAGAAAACGTTATCAGATGCTATCTGGAGAAGGTGTCAGCAGTTTGTGCATCTTTTTTCAGATGTGCTATCAAGTTTCAGTTTCATCTGATTTATATTGTTTAGTGTGTCTTCAGACAGATTAGATGTTCCTCTAGTCTAGACAGCTGCAGTACAGGATTTCATCTCTGCGGGATATAAACTTTAATTCATGAGTACCCTGGTCTAGTCGGTCACAAAACTCATAAAAATGCAAGAGAGAGGCAATTAAATGTTCAAAGGTGAAGAATTAGCATAACTTGATTGACTCTTTTCTTGTATGCATTATATTAATGTGTAGCGTCATAATCTTGTTGTCAGGATCCCACAATTGTCAGTGTGAGGAGTAGTGTAAACAGATGATAAGCTAATGTTTAGTATCTATAATCAGTGACTCCCTGGCTTACAGAACGCATTCATTTTCTGAATTGAATTGTTTCTCTAGCTTCTTCATAAAGCTGAGTTCTTCGTAATTTTTTGTCAAAAATTAGTTTTTGGAATTAAAACAGGTACAGTTGAGATCTCTTGGAAGTAAAGTATGTGATTGTTTTGGCATTTTGTCTGGCATAAACCACCATAAAATACTGAAGCATTTATGTTGAAAACAGAGGTCATTTTCATTTTTTCATTCTAATTCTGACTGCAAGTTTAAGAAACAGAAAAAAGCAATTAATAAAGCTTCAAAGTCCAGTTCAAGTGTCTTGCCCAGCATCAGAGACATCTCTGCAGCTGGTGAGTGGCAGTGGGGTTGAAGCTGCCATACATCTAAAGTAGATGAATCAAAGTTGCATACATGAATTTAATGTTGGATAGGCTTTTTAGCCTAGAGGTGTACAAGTCTTTAGACCAGTGAAAGAATTGAAACAGTTGACAAATGATCATTTTGCTAAGAATCTCTGTAAATTTTGGTTGGAAATTATTAAGAATTCCAATAATTAAATTCAGGTTTGTATTGAAGTGTACGGCTTTCTTTTCTTCCATGCGCAACTTACTTAGATTCAGAAAAAGAAGCACAGTGGTGGAATCCTTGTCCAATCTAGTTTCTAAACAGACAGTGGATCAGTTGAGTGAAGGTGAGTGGTTAAATAATACACTTAAAATAAAAAAGTGAAAAAAGCACAAAACTACCCCTACCAATGTGTACAAATATGCTTAACTCTGGGACTTGACTAGTATCTTACAGTAATAAACATGCAAACCATATATATAATCTTTTTTTTTTTTTTTCTAATTTGAATGCAAGGCTTCAGTGGAGAATTCAGCCTAATTTTTTCATCTCTGAGCATGCATGAAATTAAGAAAGGAATGCCTTTCACAACACATTTTAGGACTGAGGGGAAATTTCCTTTTTTTTTACTTAAGACAGCTCCCAAAAGTTTAAGAATCTTTGATGCAGAGGAGTACATCCTTGTCATTAGTTGCATTGGAATCTGAATATATTAACAAGTTTTGTGCTTGTCTGTTTTGCCTTAAGGTGTTTTGGGAAATGGTATCAGTACATTGTTCATGGCTCTGAAAATGCTGATCTCCTATTTCTGATTCAGGCAGAATCAAGTATGCATTTTTTTCTAACCTGGCACAAGAATCCTCTTTAATACTTGGACACATCAAACTCACCACGTATGCACTGTACATACAGCAGCCTTGTGCATGTGGCTGGTCTTGCAGCATGGGTGCAGAGCAACTCGTGTCATGTGTGTTAAATCAAATGTACTTTAACGCTGCATGAAGAGAGAAAGTCTGTCTGGGGCTTTCAGTTTGTTGAGCATGACCTGGTGAAAACCTGTTCATAATGTCTTAGTGGATGTAGGAAAAGCCTGAACCTCCATAAGCGTTACCATTTATCTACAAAAATTTCTTGTAAGACGTGGAAGGAGGGCTGAAAGACTGAGGTGCTGTGGGCTGTTAAGCTTAGAATCAATGAAAAGTACAGGAGACCATCTACCAGAATGTCAAATAATTTTTGACTGAGGTCAGCTCCGACAATGTTTTGTCTGAGAAGTGGGGAAATAGAAGAATTCTGCTGGGATTTGTGTGTTATAGCTATTACTCAGCAGTTATTGAAATGGCAACAGCAGAATTTTGCTTTTTTTTTTTTTCCTCTTGTCTTGGCAGCATTTTGTTTGTACCATTGACCCCAAGAAGACAATATTGACTATGACTTTGTTGATAGTAAATAACTTTTCTTTCTTATATAGAGGAAATGCATGCTGAAATTTGCTATGCTGAATGCTTATTACAGAAAGCAGCTCTCACCTTCGTACAGGTAAAGTCAGTTTTTGATTTTGTGTGAGTGTGTAATGGAGAGAGATTAGTACTTGTAAAACATCATTCCAACAATAGATGTGATATTTAAAACCAATTTTTTTGCTAGTGAATGTTATTTCATGGCAGTGATTGAAAGTATGGTAAATCCTGAGGTGCTCAGCAAAGTTCTCTCTTTGTTTTTATGAACAAGCAAAGATGATACTCAGATACCAGGTTATCACCCTGAGGTGTATTGCTGTGTTATATAAGGTGGTATATTTAAATGGTTTGCATCACAGCGAACAGCATCCTGTGCCTGTATAAAAATATGTTCAAGTATGAGGAAGTGTGTTGTTTGAAACTGTTAATTTTTTGCATGAACAGGTAGAATGTTTTCCAACTAACTTAACTTCAGCCAGTACATACATGTAATTTCCAATTCAGTTTTGCTCTCTATGCACATAGTGTCAGGAATAATACAGTAATGAATGTTTATAAAATAGGCATGCCTTATCATTGCTGAGGTAACAATTCAGCTCTCAGAAAGATCTGGTGTTTTATACTGTGTGGTGCTATTGATTTAGGTTGTGGTTCAGGGACTTCATGCTACAGAGTTTTCAAATTCAATTTGGAATTTGATTCCTGAAAACAGGAGTAAGTCAT
Organism: Donacobius atricapilla; assembly: GCA_013397315.1. Lineage (NCBI taxonomy): Eukaryota > Metazoa > Chordata > Aves > Passeriformes > Mimidae > Donacobius > Donacobius atricapilla. The sequence continues at coordinate 121,720 of WBMY01010749.1, read as the reverse complement.
ACTTTTTTAACATCTACGGGCATTTAACAAGTATTATTGAATATATGTTAGATAATCTCTTCCTGTATAAATTATGAGAAAGAAGCAAGGCACGCAGATACTAAGGTCAGATTAAGTTCCTTTGGCAAATACTTATAAACTACTTGATTTGGCCGGAGTACCAGGAAATACTATTAATGGAATGCTAGTGTTTCCCATAGCTTGCTTGCTCCTTTACTAACTACATGGAAGCAACCTCTTTATTTTTGTTGGGTGGGTGGGGTCTGTTTTAACCGTGACAAGAATTTTGAAACAGTTGTTGAAAGAGGTGAGGTAGGACTGTATAAAATAATAAGCCTTTAGATGTGTATTTTCTCTAAAGCACCACATCTGTATTGCTTTTGACTGTAATACCGCAGTCTGCTGGTTGCTGTGCTGCCTCAGTTTTTTCATCTTTGGCTGACCATGATTCATCTTAGGATGCTGATGATAACAAAAATGTAACCACTCAGAGGGAAATAGAATTCTTGTACTAAAACACTTGCATTTGGGTGTTCAGACTTGTAGACAAGACAGATGAGGTCTTTTGAAATGGTGATCCTTTTATGGAAGCCAGAATTTCCTTTGGTTGATTGCCTTTTTTTTGGTGCTTTTTCATTTTCCATGTTGTATATGCTGTCCCTAAGTATTTAAATGTGCCCTTCTGAAATGCCAGTACATGTTCTTTTGTGTGAATTCTAGGAGAAAAAGTTTATTTTTTTTTTCAACAGCTTGAAGAGCTGTTGAACAGATAATGTCATGCTTTTCAGGAATTTAGTTTTGACGACAAGAACATTGTGGCTTAGTTTTGATTTTTCTAGACGTTAGTAAGCACATAAATTGAATAATACATGTAATTGCCTTTGATCAGCAGTGGAATTTCATCTGTTCAGGGGGTTCTTCAGTTGGTCTTCTATCAGTGTCTGTAGGGTTCCTTGTGTATGTCAGAATGACCATTTCCAAATGTTCGAAACAGTTCCTGCAGCACCATCTGGTGGAGAGCTTTTGTGGTTCATTTATATACATTGCAAATTCTGCTAAAAATAACACTTTGACTGTCCTTTTCACCTCTTTCTTCAGTTTTAAAATTTGTAACATGGATCAAAGAAATGTTTCCCTGACAACTTGGAGCAAGTGTTAATGTCAGTCTTAGAGAGGCAGCTAGTAACTAAGAAAACATTTTCAGTGTTTCCTATGACATTAACTTATAAATAAATGTAAATGTAGCTGGAGGATTTTTATGTATGTGTTATGTGTAATATGAATACACAATATTTTACAGTTAAATCTTTTTCTTCCAGGATGAAAATATGATCAACTTTATCAAAGGTGGCCTCAAAATTAGGACAAGTTACCAAATATACAAGTGAGCTATTAGAAAGCATTAATATAAGCAGTTGGAGTGGCATTAATGCCCTCAAAATAGAAAGGAATATTTTTGTATCAATCATAGCCATTAATAAAATTCCTACGTCTTGTTTCCCCTTCCGTCCTTTTTTTCTCCATTGCAAGGGAATGTCATCAGGTGCTACAGATGACTCAGGGGAACAAAAGCAAAAATGAAACATACTACCAGTTTGAAGGAGGAGTAAAACTTGGAATTGGAGCATTCAACTTGGTATGACTTCTTCCACTACAGAAAGGGCATTGGGATAATTCCGTTGGACTGTTTTTCTTCGTAGATACAGTTCTGTAACTGATTTAACATTTACACATTTGTAAAATAGAAATACAGGCTTTGAAAGTTTTATGCATTATGAAACGAGCTGCAGCTTCTGGCATGCGTGCTTCCTGGGTTGTTTCTGCTAGTTTATTCTGAACTGTTTCGTTCTCTGGGAATAACTAACTTATGTATTTCTGAAGTGAAGAAGCACCTACATCTCCCTGTGTGTAGCAGGACTTTTAAAGATGCTTACACTGGGGTTGCAGAATAGCTTGGAGTGACTGTTTAATTCTAACTCCCCCTTGTATCCCGTTCTTTTGCTTCAGTGACATATTCTAGATTCATATAGATAATTATAGTTAGAAGAATGAACAATAGTTTTCTGAGTTTGTGTAAAAAAAAAAAATTGCATTTTTTTACAATTTGCTACAGTTACCTTTTCACATCTGTCACCGTAATGGTGAAAGTTTACTTCTGTCAGTATCTTAATTTCTGTATCATTCTTGATTGGAGATGGCAAATTTAGAGTATGGTTGGAAGAACTCAGGTCTGTCTGGACCAGACTTCAAAATTCAAGCAACTGTGTTCATAAGTGCTCTGATCTCTTCTATTCGTCACGGAGTCTTCTCAGTAGGTGGCCTAACAGAAAAAGTGTCTGACGGGCAGAATGTATTAGGGCGAATGGAGCTTTCTAAAAGCTGACCCTCAAGCAGACCTGCCTCTTAATGCTCACTGAAAAGGTGGTTATGGTATTTGTACATTTTCTGTTGTGTAGGATGTGGAGGATGCAGTTACAGAGGGAACAAAAGTGCCTATAATAGAGGGCTAAAGGATTATAGCAACAGCTAGTATTTCTGAAACCATTATGCTCTCTGATCTGCTGATTCAGTGCTCCCATAGGAGGAACAAGTAGAGCTTCTGTGAGACTCCCAATAAAATGGAATAGTTACAAAGGAGGATGACAGTTGTAGGTTGTAAGTAATACTAAAATAGATAAGACTTTCATTCCAGAAAACCCACAATTTTCAAGCAATTCTGACCAGCTGAAGGTAGAAATGTCAGTCATTATCTAAGGAAGCACAGCTGGATTCTGTCTATTTTCATGCTGGATGATCACCAGAATTCTGAGCATGCATATTTACTTTCAAATTCTTTAGTGTTTTACTTTTTTGCTAATGTGTAATTAGCATATAATGTAGTAGCTGGCCTTTTTGGTTCATATTTATAGCAATTTAACTTTTTTTTGAAGTGTACATATTTTTAATTATCCTTTTATTTCTAAATATATTTCAGATGCTGTCACTTTTACCAGGAAGGATCCTCCGACTTTTAGAATTTATTGGATTTTCTGGCAATAGGGTATTAGATTTGATACTTTTTCAAATTAATTTTTTTTCAGATAAAAGACTGGATGCTTTTAATGTCATATATTCCATGCTAGAAGTATAATCCCGATTGTTTATCAGGATCCTGGTGTTGTTAAAAAGATGAATGAGTTAGATGATACTGACATAAAAGCACATATGGTGATACCCTGCTCTTTAACAACCACAGGAAATGACCAGTTACTTAAAAGGAGATTTTGCCAATATAATTCCTTTCCTTTTGTTGATCCTTAAGTAGAGGTTATCAGCTTTCTTTTCTGGTTAACATAGTCAGAAATTGACATTCCGTACCAGTAACTGAGGGAAAAATCACAGTTCTACATTTTTCCACCCAAAACTTCAGCCCATTTCTTTGGAAAAAAGAATTTCTGACTATCATTGGTCACCCTGGAATCTAGATACAACTTTCTCTCATGGATGAGAAAAATATTTGTAATTTGTTTTGTAAGTATTTTACAGCTCTTTAAAACTATTTTGATGCCCATAAGAAATGAAAAAAACCCAAACAGAACTCAATCAAAAAACCCTAATAAAATAACCCACAGAATTCAGTGGGTCTGTTGAACTGAACTTCAAGTCATTAATGCTACAGTCACCATATGGTCTTATTACTCTTGGCTTGTCTGCAGTGTGGTTCTCCTGTTGTAAAATTAGACTTCAGTAGAGACCTATTCATTCTGTTTCTTCCTCTGAAAAGCTTGGTTCATGCTTAAGCCCTTCCAAAATACATGTTTTTCCCTGACTAAAAATGCAATAAAGGCTGAAAGAAAAGAAATTATTTTGAAATACCATCACAGGTTTTTTTTTGTGGTGCTTGAATTCTCCTATAATTCATGCATTAAAACTGATCTGTTAATATTTGTTTTGAGGCAAAATTATGTTTCTGAGAAGTCACTGCTTTTGGTCAGGCAAGCTCTGAACTCATCTCAACACCCCCCACACAGTCAAGCTGTTATGTAATAGGTCTAAACAGGAACATAAGGGAAATCTCATGTGTTGAGAGCTGCATGAGAATCCAAGCATCTGCATCTGTCTTTAGACACTGATGTATCAGCAGGGATAATATTTTGGTCAGAACCTCAAAGTAGTGGCTGACTTGATGGAGGAGTGTTGAGGATAATCAGGGTTTTCTGTGAAGGAAGACTCACACCAGCAAGTAGCACTGGAACAGCTGGGAGAGTTTACCACCAAACATAGGTTGAAGGATGTTATTATGAAAGGCTCATAGTCAGAATATAATGGGAAAGCATTGTAGACCTGTGTGTCTGCATGGTTCATGTGGTGTTCCCATTTCACCAGAGCACTGAAATGCATGATTTTGTTAAGAATGACATTAGTCTTCTCCTTCCTGAGTGCTATTAGCTATGACCGAAATGTTTTGGTAAAGGGTTGTGTTGGATTTGAGATAAGTACTGAATTATGAAATACTCACATCTGAAAGGAAAACTGAATTTTGGTTAGCCAGAAAAAATTAATAGTAACTCTGTATACTCATAGTTAATTCTGCATGTGTTTGTGATATTTCTTAGGAGTTGGGCCTCTGCCAACTACGAGAAGGCGCATCTGGCAGCAGTTTGAGGGCCATTCTGTGTACTTTCACCCTGTTGGTTTATCATACTTACGTCTCCTTAATCCTTGGTGAGACCACTGTGTAGCTTATCAGTCATGCTACACCTTATGATAGATATTGTGACTTATTTTTATATCTGAATTTCAAAATTGTGGCCAAATAGGAGTTTGCTGTATACTTACTTATCATCAAAAATTAATATTCATGACAAAGCTGTGTCTGCAGAAACAGTGAGGGTAGATAGCATTATACCAACATCTTGCTCCATTTGCAGGGCTGTCTCAACAGCAAAATATTGCAAAACAGTATTAAGTGAGAAAAGTCATTATCCATAAATTAACATCAGATGTTGTGAAAACTATCTCCAGAAAAAAGCCTATACACAGAATTAATTGCTTTTGCCATTTAGAGCTAAAAGTCATAATTAATTCTATAAGCTTCTTTGCCATATATTTTCACATTATTTAATATTTAAGTATTTTAGTACTTGTCCCTCAGGCTCATCAGGAAATTAAGGAGAACTTCATTTCTTCCAACATCACTTGTATTTCATTACTGAGTTCAAAATTAGGAGAAGAGGCAGCTGAGGAATGTTTTCCTAACTTGCTAAAGCAGTTAAATGGATTTAAAAATATAACTAGGATCAATAATGGAAGTCTAAAAAATATTTCTATATTCTAGTCTGTTTCTACCTACAGACATTTAGTATTTTTAAAGCACTTAGTGTCTTTGGGACAAGGATTTAGTTTTATAGAAACACAATATTATGAAATAATTCTGCTTTCACATAAAGCAATCATCCATTGATCTGTCAAATATGATTTGAAAACAACATCATAGTCTATGAAACTTGGATTTTTAAAGTACATTGAGGTTGGTTTATTGTGTTTTCTAGGTACAGGGGAAGCCAACCTTCAGGAAGCAGAGAGTCTCCTTGAACCCTACCTCCAGAAATTTCCAAATGTGCGTATTTTTAATAAATTTTATGACAGAAATGTACTTCCCTAAGCTCAAACTTCTAAGTGGTTATTTTTCTCATCTCTTTTCAAGGGTTCCATTATTCTGTTTTATGCTGCCAGAATAGATATACTGAAAGGAAATTTTGAAAAGGTAAATAATTTTTTCTTTCTAAGGTTCTTGTTTAGTGTGTAACCTGAGGGGGGAAAAATAATTAATTCATCTACATATCAGTTGGACTGATAAGTATGCTGTTATCCCTATTCACATTCACTATCAATGTTGATTCCAGCCCTCTTTCTAAGTGAGACTGAAAGGAAAGTTTGTCTCATTTTACTTGTCAGGTGTTCTTCATCTGGGTGCTAGGTAAGAATTTGCTCTGTAATTAGACACTGGTCTCAAATAGAGTTGTAATTGAGCCAGTTTTCATCATTCTTCCTTAACTACTCATAGGCACAGCTGAGGTTCCAAGAGTGCATAGCAGCCCAGCAAGAGTGGAAACAGATTCATCATCTCTGTTACTGGGAGCTGATGTGGTGCTACACCTTCCAGCAGGACTGGTTTCAAGCATATCGGTATGCAGACCTGCTCAGCAAAGAGAGCAGGTGGTCTAAGGTAAATGGGCAGGTGGACTTCGTTGTGATCTACCAATGGTCTCTACAGTTATTTACTTTTCGTTTTGCACAATAGGCATAATATTTGTCTTTCTGAGAAGGTCATAAGCAAAGACACAATGGCACCAAAATGCTTTAACTGGATGGTTAAGGATGAATTTTTATTTCATGTTTTGATGCAGCAGAACCATAAGCAGCAGTGCTTTGGCCCCTCCAAAAATGGAGGTACTTACCCAATTTGGAAGAAAGAAGAGGGATAGGAAAATGGTAAACTTGTCTCTCAGGCCAAGTTCTAACACTCACTGGTAAAACTTGGCTGAAGAAACTGTGTTTGGTGTTTATTAACAGACACACCTACTCAGCAGATGCTTTGTGACACAAAATGAGAAAGGCTGCTGGGGATAGAATCTCACAAGAAAAGCTGGGCTATCAGATAACTTTTTCCTTGTAAAAACATTTCTCTGAGTGTGAACCAAGCACGATGTGTCAATAACCTTTTATACATTATTATTGTCTGTTCCTCTATCGGAATTATTATCTTAATTAAAAAGGGTGTATATCTAATTCTTAGCAAAAGAGGAAAAGAATAGTGTATTCAACATAAAATACAAGTGTCTTTAATAGAAATATGAATTTTTTTTTCTGCAAAACCGTTACTAAATTTTCCTTGAATCAGTACTCAGATATTTCCTTCTGTTCTTTTGAAGCATGTCTGTACATATAATAAATCATATAATAACAGTAATGGACTTTAGAACAGTTATTTCATTTAATCTCATCTCTTTGACAGTGGTTTGCATAATAAATTCTCCTGTTCTTTGCAGGAGATACATTTAACATCCTAACTAATGTAAAATATTAATAAATGCATTAAAAATAAAATAACAGCATAAACTCCATGACAAAGGGAATGCTAAACTTTTATAGTTCTAACTGCCTGAGAATTATATACACAGTTTTCTGGAGCAATTGCTGTGAGAGATTTGAGTCTTCAATGTATTGATTAAACACAGAAAATTAGATGTCGTAATCTGTTGCTGTTTCTTTTTGAAATAGGCAATATATGTATTCCAGAAGGCAGCAATTCTGTGTATGCTGCCAGAGGATGATTTGAAGAGGACTGGTGAGGACATAGTGTCTTTATTCAGGTAAATTTTTGTAAAGCAGCTGAATGTGCCCTCTTTCTCCCCCCATGTCTTTATCTTATGTGACTTACTTCTCACTTATAACCATAAACTTTACATTTTTGCTCTTTGCCTTTAGCATTAAAATTACTTCTATCAGCAAAGATATATCCTACTGCTCTGGTCTCCATAGTGTAAAACGATTTTAAGATGCTATATTTCAGAGAAAAACAGTAAATCTAACTGAAATGAGTTAAAATAAAAAAAAGCCAATAAACAAGTTCCATTTTCCATTTTCCCTTCTTGTAGACAAGTGGATGGTCTAAAACAGAGAATTGCAGGAAAATCTATCCCAACTGAGAAGTTTGCAGTAAGGAAAGCTCGACGCTATGCATGTCCTCAACCAGTGAAGCTGATATTACCTGCCTTGGTATTTGTTCTTGCTTTGTTTTCATCCTTTTCCAAAAGAAAAATTTTACATTATAAAAATATTTTACGTCATTATACAGGGGAGGACTAATATTGCCAGGTATTATGTGTCTACATTTTAAATTTTTTAAAGAAGTACTGCATTTGTGCAGTGTGATTTTTATGAAAAGTATTAGGGACTGGTCATACCACCAACAAAGCAACAGTCTGAAATTAGCACCAGATTATTCATGTGAAAAATTCAGCATACAGAAAACTGCGTTCAGGTTCTTTAGGTTGGCATAATTTTAGTCCTTGTCTTCTAGACTCACTAGGATGTTAAGGAGTATTTTCGTACTTTCTGTTTTTCTGATGAAATGAAGAGTGATGATTGGTTGTTGTTGTGGGTTTTTTTTCCTTGTATTGAGTCTGATTAAAACATGCAGAAGTTAAGGATACTTTATGAATGCTATTCTAATTTCCCATGCTTTAACTTCAGAGTCATTACTATTGCAGTCAGTTTATATGTACACAGCAGTGATACTTTTCATATGTGTATGCTAAAATCTTTGTACATGCATAATTAAGCAACAACTGTACATGAAAAACCTGATTTGAGAAGGAAATTTTTATGTTTAAGCTCATTGGTATAGAAAGAGGAGTCCAAAGAAAATTAATCCACTGGCTCTGAAATTCACTCTATATTAAATTGCATGTAGAGGATGAAGTAAAATTTTTCTTGGGCTTGTACAGCTTGTGAGTATATATATTTGGTCTTGCTGTCAAATCTGGTATCTTTTAATTTAGGATTTTTTCGTCATGGATTAGGCATAACCAAACACAGTGAACGGTTTATTTCAGTAATATAAGTTAGACAAGACTGCAGAATCGAAACAAATCTAGCATGATGTAGTTGATGATGTTAATAACTCTGTTTCAGACTTTGATAGAGCCAGATTTTTTCTCTGTCTGAACACCTACATATTTTCGGTACACATACAAGGGGAAATATTTCACCAATGTGTTGTATCATCTTCAGAATGACATTAGGCTTCATATTTCAGAGGTGTAATTTGGTAGAACAAATGATACTCTAGTATGTGGTGACCAAGTAAAGATCTTGGCTCCTTGTTGGTTAGCATCAACCCTTATTATCCTTAAGTTTTACAATGTGATAATGTATCAAAACAAGCCTATTTCTTACTGCTGTACTGAGGTATCTGGGACGATTTGTTTCCAGGATTTGCCTTGGTTTTTTTCCAACAAGATTTTGTAGAAATTATACTAAAATCATATGTTGGATGTGCCTACTGGAATCACATTTTTATCCAGAAAGTTGTATCTTCTTCCAGTTTTGCTCTGTATAGAAGGTAATGGTCTATAGATTAGAACATATATACATAAAAAAAACCCCACAAGAGTGTGTTTTTGGGTGCATATTTACGTGAGTGTACTGTATATGCAAGCACACGCAAATGCACACTAAATTTACCTATCATCCTTTAGAAAGAAACTACTTTTTGCTCTTGCTTTAGTTCATCAGGCAGGGGCCACAAGTTGAACCTAAAGCATGCAATTTTGCTGATGTGTTATGTGGGTGATGGTAAACTGTCCTGATAAAATCTGTTCAATTTAATTTTTGAAGATCTGTGAAAATACGTGATAGTAGAATCCATTAAAAAGGCGTCAGAACATTCAAAACTTAGAAAGCCAGTTTAACTTTGTCAACACATGTTCAATGTAATTTCTCCTTTCCTATTCACAGATGTTTTGTACTGAAACAAGCTTTGGTAATATTTTTATGTACTCAAAAATGTTCCACAACAGCCTTTTCAGAGGCACTTTTTAGTTAAATAGTTCTGCAATTCCATGAGTTTTTCTTACCATTTTGTTTTGTTTTGTTTTTATCAGGAAATGATGTATGTCTGGAATGGATTTGCAATTGTGGGAAAAAGAGCAGACCTCACTGAAAACTTACTGGTAACAATTGAAAAAGAAGAAACTGTTCTACAAAATGAAACTAGTAAGTGGTCAGTTAAGATGGAATTAATAAGAAGTGCTGACATTTTCTTTGCTTCTGTCTTCTGATATTCTGCGAAGTGAGTGTTGGCTTTGGCAATGTGCTAATTAAGTTCAAGTATGGAAATTTTGGAGCCATGTGAAAGTTAAGAGTGGTTCTTCAGTATGTTCTTTATGCAGCTTGATTGCTGCTGCAGACTAAAGAAAACTCAAGGACATGAAGGTATTAGTTACAGAACATGACTGCTCTAGCTTAGTTTTTCTTGTCTTTGAGAGTGTTCTTGGACCACAATCTGCTAATGTCTTAAATATTTGAAAAATACTTTTCCTAAACCTATTTATATCACACTTTATTGCAAAGGACATGCTACATAGAATATGACAAAGTATAAGAGTATATGATGAAGCGCTATGCGTGAATGAGTCTTTTTTTTTGTTTTACTTGCTGGCAAAATAAAACATGTTTGCTAGCTGTAAAATGAAGCATACTTTTAACAAATAAACTTTGAGCATGGTTTTACATCTTGAAGTAATGTTTAGAGAATAAGCCCCTAACTTACTCCTAAAAGTAAAAATGCAATCATTGCAATTATTCAATTCAATTATTGCAAGTGGTTTACTGCACAAGTACTTGATTTTATCAGATTTCATCGAGGTGGTTCTGTCACCTGTCATGTCAATTTTTCGGTAGAATTCTCTTTTGAGTTTTTGTAGAATAAATATTACCGTTTTGCATGTGAAACTTTTTAAGTGATAATTCACTAAAATAATTTCTATTGAACCCAGATTTTAGTCACACTTATGAACAATTTAGCAACTTACTTTTGTTACTTACAAACAATTTTTGCAACTTACCGCAATTCTGAAACCTAAGCTATATCTAACTAAGTATGATTCACAGTGTAAATTGAGGTGATGCATAAGAAATTACGCAGAGACATGCAAGAAATATATAATAGTCAAATCTGGATGGTATAATAAACCAAATGAGTGTAACCTGCATGGTCCTGTTTGAATTGGGTTCCTTTATCTTGTGTTGCACTTCACTTTTCTGCAGAATCAGTAGTGTGCCTCTTAAATCTCAAGTGTTTTCCTTTTTTGTTGTGATACTAAAACACAAGTGTAGTGATATGCAAGATACTTGCAAATAAAGTAATTCTCATGAGCTCCACATGTAGGGTTCTGGCAGAACCTGCTGGAAATCCAGTGCTGTATTGTGCAGAAATTTGTACTAGAAGTGCTCATCAGTGGTAACAGGGAAGTAAATTTCCTGTCAAATCCCTAACCAGAGATGTGCAAGGTACCAAAATAAAAGCCATGGAAATAAAACCACTATGTTCTTCTTATGGAAATTCACTGTCTGCAAATAGGATATAGTCTGGAAGTGTATATACTTTCTGTGTGGTTTTTTTAGTACTAACTTCAGTCAGATGTAATTTTGTTCTGGACTTCACATATGTGATCTTGATCTGCTCTTAAAGATATAGAAGCAGTGAAAATAAAGACTCTGATTTCCAGAGCTGCTGCTGAATCCCTAAAAAAAAAGTGAGTAAGGCTGCTAGTAGAAGTTACAGTATAATTTTAAGAGACTGTTTTTAGTAGTAGTAATGCCGAAGGATTGTTAAGGTGTTGTGAAAAAAGTGTTGATTATACACAAAGGTCACTTAGGGATTGAAACTTCTTAGAACTGTTTTTACTTAATTTGCTTCACATGAACAGGCACAGCTTGGACTCTTTCAAGGACTGAAAGTAATTTTATGTTTTATGGAGCTGCAAATAGAGATGGTAGAAGGAAAAAATGAAAGACATTAGAGATGCTTGTTTTTTTTATTTCCCCACAGCATTTCTGGGAATCTTTTTTTTTTTTCCATTTGCAATATTAAAAAAAAGAATATGTAACTTCAAGAAAAAATGATTTTTTGCTTATTTTTTTGTCCTGGTAATGATACTTCTTTTGTATAGAGCACTGCTGCTGCAAAGATGGTTCTCCCACATTTATTGCAAGGTTGTCTGTGTTAAATTGGCCTGTGCATTTGTTGTCATTTAGTGTTAATGTTTTGGCATAATAGCTTTTAATCTTTTGGGAAATAAGACCGGTAGTTGAAGTTGTTAAAGACTGGCGAACCCTTACTGACATCAGTGCATGCCCCCAGAATTTCAATGAATGAGTCCTTCAGGAGATAGTCACAGAATCTGATACCTTAGCCTAGCTGAACAGGCTAGAGAGAATACAAAGTACTCATGCGCTGCGCTTCTGCTATCACTAAAAGCGCAGTCTGTCAGTTGCAATCTATCAAGACTTTCTGGGTTTAAACACAGAAATAAGGCTGAACATGGTGGCAGAGCACTTTGTGGAATCATAAAATACATTGCATGTTTCAGAACTGTTTACGTAGGATTTCTTTGGCAGACTGTTAGGGAAAAAAGTAATGTGACCTTAGAGAGCTGGTAATTAGTTGTAAACAACATGATCTGAAGGGAAAGTGTTTTGGTTCCTGAATTGTTAATGTATGTGGTGCCATCTGTCTATCCATATGTGTTTTCTTTCCTTTCTTTTCCTTCCTTGTACCCAGCAAATGCTACAAACTAAGGGCACTAAAAAGGATCACACTTGTTAAGTAAATTTTGAATTGATTCAAACACCCTGTTTCATCTGGTATTTTTAGTACTATTGAACGTAAAATTATTGAATTTTTCAAGTATTATACACTACTACTGAGGCTTCTCAAACATTACAGATGATAAAAATGCTAGTAAACATCTTGAATTTGTATAGCAAAATGATGCTTCTGACAGGTTCTGTAGGACAGAGTCATGGTGTGGTTTTACAGGTTTTTTATGTTACTGGTGCTACTGGAGTTCTGCCAGTGCTCTGTAACAGGGGAAGCTATTAATATGATAGTTCCTGTCTCACTGTAGTTTTAGTTATTGCAAGTAACAAATCTGTAATTAATGACTGTTTATGTAACATAGTGTATTTAATTAATGACTGTTTAATCTCCAATTAATAAAGTTTATGCCTGTTTGTTGGATGTTTTGATTTCTTCTTATTTCTTCTTTGCCTGTTTATTAGGAGAAAGATACAGATGTCATGGACATATCTTCTTTAGTAGACAATATTTTAAATCATGCCTGAAGGTTATGTGCCTTTTGAGATAAGAACATGAGAAACAACATCCTGACTCTGAATACATATTCCCTACTGAAAATCTAGTTTGCCTTTTCGTGATGTCTTCAAATTGTTTGACATATCTCACTTTTGCTGTTAGATCACAATGAATACTATGTGGATGATGTGTGCATGTTGCAGCTACTGAAAGGCCTCTGCCTGAAGCACTTGGGAAGACTCATGCAAGCTGAATTATGTTTCAGTAAAGTAATTCAAAGGTAAAAAAACACCAAAAGAAATAGATTTTCTAGCTTTTGGTGACATTTCTGATACTTCTGTTGTAGCTGTCATGTTAGAATTTTGAAAAATTAAACATCACGTTAAGGAGCTAGAATTAAAATACCTCTGAAAGTAGTTAGAAAAATAGAAAATTTTGCTTGTATTTTTCTGTAGCAGATTAACACTTACTATAGCTTTATATATGTGGTGTTTGAGGCTAAATAAATCAAACTGCCAGGTAACATAGCCAAATACATTTGCATTTGTATTTGCAGAGCTACCTGTAAGTAAGGACATTTTATATATGTTTCTTGTTTGGTTTTGTTTTGTTTTTTAAATTTGGTATTTAGTACTTCAGTAGTTAACGCTTCCCGATGTAGATGAGAAGTTGTTGTTATATGTTGTAGTTAAAGACTGTTTTCTCATGTGTTACGGATTTTCAGGTGTCAGATCCATACCAGCTGTAATAGCTTTTCTATATAAAACATAAATCAGATTCTGGTTGTCGTTGAAAACTTCTTGGAAGTTTTTAGGTATTTGGGCTGAAGAATTATTTTTACATGTGCAATGTTTCTAACAAGTGATTTAGAAAAATTCATAATAAATAATAGAATTTATTATTGAGGATTATGTGTGTTTTAGTTCTCTTGCCATCTTACTGTTTTTAAGATCCCATGTGAGTTTAGTCAAGCACATTGCAAGTTAAAGGGCTGAGGGATTTGACTGGTTGTAAGTTAAAGGAAAACTATTTCTGAAACATCTTTTGCCAAAGGTAGATGGCAACAGTCAGGCTTTTATAGCTGAGATATTTTAAAAAATCTAAAGACAGCAGTTCTTCATAAAGTGTATGTTTTGCATGGGCGAGAGGAAAAGTTTTCTGGAGAGTTGAGTACCTACATTTTGTTCAGCTTTATTCTCTACATGTTTAGGGCTGCTATAGTGCTTTAAGACTTTATCAATGTGTACAGAATTAACCAGTAAGAAAGGCTTCAGAATGTTTTTTCTGGCTATGTACTGTTACAGGCAGTGATTCCTTTTGGAAGTTAACTGGTGACTCAAGATAGGGTTGTAAGTAACCATTTCTGTATTTTTCTGGTTTTCTAGTGAGAAACAAATCAAATATGACAGTTATTTGGTGCCATTCACGATGTATGAATTGGGTCTTCTGTACAAACAACGGGATGAGAGAGAAAAAGCAATAAGATACATAGAAACTGCAAAGTAAGTGGAATTTTTGAATTGCCTTGTAAATTAAGAATAGCTGTGTATTTGTAGCAATGGAGGCATGTTTTTTTTCTTCCTGACAGCTTCCTTGCGAAATACAAGTAATTATAAATCTGTATTCTTCATTTGCAGAGCTTGTCCAATATAGTTGATTTTTGCAGTTTCATGAACCTGTCCTTCAGACACAGTGGAGTAGACAGATTCAAATAAGACACAGTACAAAGGGGAAATGTTTCCTTCTCATATGGGCTTCAGAGATGCTGAGGGTCTACTGCATGCATGGGATGAAGCTGTAGAGTCCAGGGAAGGGATAAATACCATTCTGTCCCAGAGGGCAGCTGTGGGAATTAAATCAGCTTCACTAAAGGTGTTTGTCAGAGTTGGTTAAAAGCCGGTACACCAGTCTGACCACACCCCTTTTTCCTTTCTCGTGGTGTCACAGAAGACCAACCAGCTGAGCGTTTAATTTACTGTAGAGCAGCATGGTTGCAGCATTTGTAGATTATATAGTGTGAGACAGAATGTCCCTTGTGGTTACAGAGAAGTAGCCCAGTCTTGTAACAGTGTCCCCTCATGGGATTTTTTTTGTTTGTTCTGGGGAGATGGAATTTACAGAATACGATTTCTGCAAATATGATGTTTATTATTCTGACTGAATTGTGTTCTGAGTTGGAACATACGTTTTCTACTAACACCCTTTTCTGTAGTATTTTGGCTTGTCTTTTCACAACAAATTTCAGTAATTGGGAGGGCCGTTAAAAGGATCAAAATAAGTGAAAGAGATGCTGAGACACAGGTTCAGTTTATCAGGACATTTAATTTTAGTACTGGTCTATGTCTTTGCTCAATTTGTGGCTGTAGCTTTAAATGTCTCATAACTCATCTGTGTGTCAATTTCCATTTCCTGTTGAAGAAATAAAGACTGTTAACTTAGAAACACATGAATTAGAAACAATCCAGTACAAACATCTTCGTCTTAAAATAAGTTGTCTGTTTTGCAGAAACAACTACAAGGAATATTCAATGGAGTCGAGGTTGCACTTCAGAATTCATGCAGCACTTGACAGCTTGAAGGTGTCACCTGCTTCAACACCTTGAATGAGGAGGGATGCTTTTCATGCATACAATAAATAGCCTACACAATCTTTTTGCAATCTTTTTTTAATCATAGAGAAGAGTATAATGATTGTTTTCTGTCACTCCTGATTTGATGTATGTCATTCTTTTAGATGTTTTCTGTATAGCGCCTATACTGTATCTACATGCTCTTTTAAAGAAGACCTTATATTTTGTTTGATAAAAATAATTTAATATTTGACTTGAATGGGGGATATTTTTAAAAAAAAGGTGATGGTGCAATAAAGTTTAATGAAAATATTTTTTTAATATAAGAACAGATGCAGGTTATGCAGTGGAACTGGTGATAATTTCTGCATTTTTCAGAAGTTTGATTTTCTGCAGTACACTTGAGACTTTTTTTCCCTCTGGAACAAAAACACAATGTCTGCAGATAACCTTACCCACAGTTTTTGGCATACCATACTCTGAAATTTGTTTTCCAGAGGAAAGAATTAATGGTCTTTGACCTAATTTCATTTTAGGAACAAAATGAACCTGTCTGAAGTGCAATATTTTTATTCTGTCAGGTGAAGCTAAGCAGGGCTACAGTTACAATGTCTTTTCAGGTCTGTTTCACTCAAAAGAAGTGCTTACCGGGGATATTTTTCACTTGTAGAAAAGCAGCGCTAGAAAGGACATTATGTCCTTGTTCTAAAGTAGAATCAGCAGTCTTAAGTTGATCCTGATAGATTTATTTCACCTGTATAACAAAAACAAAAAAAGCACTGAGAACAGTCATTTTGGAACTTACACAGGTTGTCTTTCCCAGTGAGAAAAGACTGGGAAATTTTGCCTGATGTATACCCCAAATAATTCTTGGCACAACTGAAACTAATTGCTTCTGATCTTCCCTGTGATGGATCTGGAGAAAGGATTGTTCTTTTCCTTTTTTGAAGCAATCATTTAATATTTGTAGACTAGCACCCTAGTTGATATTCTCTCTTCTTGGATCCCAACCAAAGTAAATAATAAAATGATGGATTTATGTATTTTTCTAATAATGAGTTATAATTCATATTAATGAAAGTTGGTGGTGCATCAAAAAGTGAATCCACTTCTAAACTTGCAGTTAAAAAAATGAGCATATTCTAGTCTAACTTCTACCAAAAATGTGCAGTAAAATTGAGATACTTATAAGTCTTAAAATTTTTCTTTTCATGCTTATATGCAAACAGCAGTATCAAATTGAATTTCCCATTTATTTAGATACGCAGATTCTGTAGCTATATGTTCTTAAAAATAGAAATATATTTGATTTTTATTTAAGTGTAAACTCAATAACTTTTCCTTCACTAGCTATTGCAAAACTTGCCATTTCTGTATTTTATCCATGTAAAGTATGTTTACTTCTGCACAGTAAATTCATAGTACCTGAGCTGAGGTATGTGATTTTCTGCCCAAGCAAAATCAGGATAAAAGGAATGGGTGAAAAATGTGTCCTCAGTAAATGAGTAACTGAAGTTCCTAATCAAACAGTCAATATAATCTAAATGCCATAGCAATTCTTCTCAGGTTACTGAGAACACAGCTTTCTTCTGTGACTTATAAATAATGGGGTCATTTAATTGCGTATAATTCTGTAATACAGTGGTATATTTACAGGAGAAATAAGAGTTTAAAAATATTAGCTAAATAAACATAACGGGTCTTTCAAAATGGAAACCTGATCCAAAGTCTTTCTTTGTTGGTTTGGATTTGTGCCTATTGTAAATGTATAACTTAAGTTATTGTGTAAAATTGTACACATGTAGGTTTGAGACTTAGATACCCAAGACACTGAATTACTGATAAAATAAGTATGCTTATTTTCAAATATATTCAGTTGACTGTAGCTAAATGTCAAAACAGAGATTAGCATATGCTTGTCAATTGACTTCTAGCTAAATGTCAAAACAGAGATTAGCATATGCTNTATGCTATCAATAGACTTCTCTAAAGATTTGTCCATTTATATATCTGATTATAAACTGTGGTGACCATAAATTCATATATTTTCAGAAAATACTTTTAATGCATCTGAGGGCATTGTATGTTCAGGTTATTTTGGTTTAATTGGAATGGGGCCTGCTTCTTTTTTCTGTGGAAAGTGATGGGAACAATTGCCAGTAAAACTTCTCTGATGGATGTTCCAAGTAGTACTTCACTCTGGAAGAGTTATAACTGGGACTACAGACTCTCAGGGCAGAGCATGATGTAGTCTCTGATTTCTTGGTTTTTGTGGATAATGTCTTACAGCTAATATT
>WBMY01010749.1:53014-96148 GCA_013397315.1 Donacobius atricapilla | reverse complement strand
GGGGGGGGTGGAATGTGCTCTTTACAGAAGCTAATTGACAATGGGAATACAAAATGCTGTGGGAGTTATTTTCCAGGATATGAAAGAAATAGCTGTAGCTGTAATAAGATTAGCAGAAGCTTGGAAATGTGTGCAATGTTACTGAGGACAATCTTCTAATTGCTGGAGAATTAGTTGGAGGACTGAATACAGACATCTGAAGGTTACAGAGAAAGGTCACAGAGCGAACAGTAGTCTCAAAGGCAGAAAACAAGATTTGGAGACTAAAAAAATGCTGTTGGTATCACTAAGGTAAAACTTCTTTAAAAACTGATGTCATGGGTTTGTGGTTCCAGAAACTTGTAAATTGGTCGTTGCCTTTTGGGCTGTATTGCCTGCAGGTGCATGAGTACATGACAGGGCAGACAGCCAAAATACCAGCTGAGAGGACACTTTGGTATGGAGGTCTGGAGGTACAGAACATGGCAGATCCAAAGCATGGAGCTGCTATGGGGCACTGGACAGCCTTCTTTGGACATTTAGGGTGGGAAGGGTAAAGAAGTATCTGAAATAACATCAGAGAGGGAGATGGAGACAGATGGATGTTAGTTGTTTTCAGACCTCTCTGAACCTTGTGCATTGCCCGTTTGGATCTCATGCAATTCGCACTGGGGTCTGTTCCCATTTTGGAGAAGAGCAGTGCAAGTGTCGTGGACAGATAGAGACTGAGCCTGGTGCTGTTACTGCACTTAAGGTTCCTGATGCGCTTATGTCTTGCTCCACTCACAGAAGAGAAGGCAAGCATTGCAAAATTTCAAATCTGCCATCTCCCTGCTAGAGGATTGCAGATAGATTTTGAAAATGAGAAAGCAATGTAAACCAGGGGCTACTGACAAAAGAGCTGTGTATGCTGTGAGCATGGAGGGCAGCTTAGCAGTAACCGGAGAGGGAGTATCTCCTGACAGCTTCTTGCTGACCGTGCTATAGAACCAAAGGAGTTGGCCAAATTGTGTGGCTTGGAAGAAATGAAGAAGACCTGAAAGAAATATTAGCTAATAAAGTACCAGAGCCAGATGGGCATGCAGCTGATTTTATGGGACATTCTGTAGCAAATCACTTCCAATTGTAAATAAAAGATTTTAATGCACTTAAAAACCGAAACATTCTCCCCGAACTTAATTAGCCCACCAGAAAGAAACCCAAAGAAGTATGGCATGTACAAATCCATATGATAATCTTGCATTGACTACAATAATTTTAAAACTAATTACTTCTATATTAGGGGCCAATGTTACAAGATTTTCTTAGAGCAAGTTTTACAGAAGCCACTGCTCTCTTCATCATTGCATGAATTGAGTATGTGTCACGACCCGCTAATGCAAGCTGGGGTCGTGATGGTTCGTTTAGGGATCTCGGAGTGCAAAAGACACAGTAGGGGACAATCAACAGTTTACTTAACAACTAATGCACCTTTATTGAGTGCCACAGCAAATGCGATAGAGGGAGAAGAAAGGAGATAAAGGATAGCGAGATGGAGAGAAAGAATGGGGTGGGAATAGCTATCAACAGAGAGGCGAAGATCCTCGTGGTCCGTTGCCAATAGATCCATCTTCTTCTGTGGGGTCATCACAAAGTGGGGTTACTCAAGGGGTCCTTTTTATAGTCCTTTTCAAAGCGACAGGCAGTTGGCCAAAAGGTGGGGAGGTTGGTAACAAGCCAGTTGGGCAACAAGCACGGGCAGCCCACCATTGAGGGAAGAGACCCAGGACAAGCCAGTTCCAGC
Organism: Donacobius atricapilla; assembly: GCA_013397315.1. Classification (NCBI taxonomy): domain Eukaryota; kingdom Metazoa; phylum Chordata; class Aves; order Passeriformes; family Mimidae; genus Donacobius; species Donacobius atricapilla. The sequence goes on along the minus strand of WBMY01010749.1, from coordinate 94,386 downwards.
AGCAAGCCACTGTGACCTGTCCATTGTTCCTGCACAGGTTCCCATGGGAATGCATTTGGTCCAGCGAACACACTGGCAGGCAGCACTTTGGCAGACATCCCACCTCAGCCAGGCCAGAACTCCTGTGTTGGGGTTTTAGGGTTCCAGTCTCTGTCCTTGGGGTTACAGTCCCTGTCCTTGACAATGGTCGTGAGGCAGACGAGAGAGCTTCGAAACATCTCTTACAGTATGTTGGCTTTGCTCTGGCATTACAATTTGACTAGGAACATCTCAGCAGGGGATTCAATTTGCCCCCTGAAAAATAAGCCATTCACTCAACCAGTCACTTTCTCAACCTATATGCTGGAAGACTAGCGATTACACTTTGCCACGGGTGCTCTGGGGAGCAAAGCACTCCTGCCTTGCATGTGTCTGAGTCCCATGGACCCTGTGCAGCCCTGTTGAGTGCCCTGATGAGTGTGAGGTTCTGAAAGCACTGACACAGAGGTTCACAGCAGTGGACACCAGCTCAGTGAGTAGTGAATTAAGACTTTGTGTGGGGCTAGAAGCACACTGAGTCTGTAGTAATTGGTAGTGTTACATATGCCATTCCCAGAGCCTTGCAGTAGTGACATCTTTTTTTTGTCAAGAAGTATTTCTGAGTTTCAGGTTGTACCAGCCAAACACAGATTTTTTTAATCTGTGTAGGATGAAATATATCTCCATATTAATCCCTGTGGACATTATTCTGCAGAACCATTTCTGTCAGAGGTGAAGACTTTGAATGACATAACCCATTTGCCAGAACCTGGGACTTTGTTCAGCATCTTTGTTGTATTGTACATGTATTTCATGAACATCTCTATTAAAATGTGCTTGTTTAACATTGGTTGCTGTGGTGTATATATACACATTCTTGCAGATACAGACATACATATGAAAATGCATGCATAAATATATGTGCTATTTAAACATGTATTTAAAATAAATTAATAATTATTCCACTTCGGCATAATCTCACACAGCAGTGTCAACCTTAGGATTTTGAATTCCTCTGTGCTTGGAGAGCACTTCTCCTGTGTTGATGCTTGTTCTGCAGCTGCAACACAGGCACTAGCACAGAGAGGTTTATTGCAGGAAGTGAGCATGTGACCCCTCTATTCAGAGGGTGGGGGGGTCACATGCTCAGGCAGAGATATTCATTGCTATAGATGAGGTGTGATTGCTTCTGGTGCAGGATGACCCTGGTACGTCTGATTTCCAGATTCAAACAGATGCTCACTTGGGGCAGATTACCCCAAAAAAGCTTATCTGCTTGGCCTGGAATCCGGAGAGGAGATACAAAAAATGCAAACTATTTGTGGTGAGCTACTGGAAGTGCCAGTCATTTTTGGTGTTGAATATCCTAAAAACTCTACTTGGTTTACCATCTTCAAACACATGTCTGTCCCTCTGAAGTAAGGTTTGACAGATAAGATGCTAAACTGGCCTGAAGACATATGACTGCTAGTTAAATTCTTTATGTGATAAAAGTCCAGCATAGTTTCATTCACTTAGATTCTTCCATGTGAAGTATATGGAGTTTCTCCCATGGATTGGGATGCCTCTTCATGGTTGCTTCCCAGGGATTGATATAAAGAGGAAGAAGTATTCCATGAAAAGAACTGTGGTGAGATACATCAAAATTTCTACTTAAAGTTTCTTTTGCTATCTTTAATACATAATTGCTTTAATATAGTGCATTTTGCTATTTTATGTCATAGATGACTTGGTTTTTAGCTTTTGTACTGTAAGTAATTCTGATACAGATCTTCTGTCTGTTAATTCCTCTTAATAAATAACTCATCTTTTATGAATATATCTGATTTGCCATCTTTAAAACTTGGGGGCATATGTTTGAAAACTTAAACTGTTGATAGTCTGAAGCTAAAATGAGATCTAGCTGCCCCAAGACACCTCTCTCTGAGGAGGAGTTTAGAAAGCAAGGGAGTTTTCTTGGCACCTTTTGACTCATTAGCAGGGCTTCTTTAATAGACTTTGTCTGAAGCTCCCACTTCACTCTCAATACCCACCTGTGAGCAGCCAGGGCCAAAAATTTTTCCTCCAGCTGGAAGGAGATGAAATCTGCGGTGGAGCTGTTGCTCTCTGCTGTGCCAGGCAGCAAACTCATCTGTTAATTGGGAGGCAATATTTTGATGAGGCTTTATTTGTATTCTCATGACCACGTGCTAAGGAAAAGCAATATGTACTCTGAGTCTTCTGCACCTTTTACATTCTGATCTTTTTCCCCATAGCTCCTTTTAGGTTATTAATAACATTTTTGTGTTTATACCTATTTTACCTAAGTGAATGTGAAATGAAAGCAACCCAGTCATGCTCAGTGATGTCTCCACATCCTGAGTAAGCACCCACTGCCTTGCGCCAGGGCCATGTTATATTCTATGCATTTCACACTAAAGTGCGCTAAGAGATCTGTCCAAACCACAACAGATCTTTCTGAACTTTCACAGGTAGTATTTCTCAATGCTCCTGCTCTAAAGGCAGACTCTTAGTTTCTTAACAGTACTTCTAATCGGCCTGTGAGGTAAATAGAAATTAACAATATAATTCTAGAAATGGCTATAGTCTGGCTTTTTATTACCTAGAAGCTTGCGACTTAGGACATTTCAACAACTCAGATCGCTGAGAAATTATGTTCCTTGCTGAGCTGGGAGTAGGTTTTTTCAGTCATTTCTAGGTTTATAAGGCAAAGTCTAGGACTGATTCAGAATAAAACACTGCCTTTAGGGCTTTATGTGTCAAGGAGGAGGAAGAGGAGAAGTATTTCCATTATTTATTTGGTCCTTGGAAGCTGTATAGAGGTATCCAGAAGCCTTTATGAAGAGACTATGAGAGTGTCTACAACACCTAATAGCTTCAGCACAATTAAAAATTTTTTTTCACCTTGTTTTCTGGTATTGCTGTGCTGTGCTTTCCTCAGTAGGTGGCAAACTTCACAAGCTGTAGCTGGGTGGATGTTTTTTGCAGGCCTTTAACCTTAGATAAAATAACACGCTGGGAAAGCTTTGTTTGGACCTCATCCAAATAATATTTGCCTTCTTTCACTTGCCAAAAAGGAGCCATTATTGCTCCTAATTCAAACATTTTCTTTTCTGAACTGATCTATGAAAAAGCATATAGCTGCTGCAATGGAGTATTTACTCTCTGTTTGTACTGCTCTTTGAGGTTAGTAAATAAGCAACTGGAAAAATGTTCCTTTTTTGCTATTTAAAAAGAAAAACTGTATCCATGAAGCACAGGCCTGGTTTGTTGATGTGATAGATCAAGCATTAGTTAAAATAAGAAAAAAGCACTGCTATTTTTGGGGGAACAATAAGTATTCTCTGGTGCTATCAATTCTTTAGTATCATTCATTAAGTATGGGGAAGCACATGACATCCTTCATATTACAGAAACAAGGATCATCTTCAAGAAACTTAAGAGGTCCCTCCAGCATATAATAAAAATTACTCCTGTGTTTCAGGAATGGTGGAATCCAATTCAAGGCGTGACACAGAGTAAGTAGGAAGGCGAAATAGAGAGCAGGATATGCCTTGGGATGGGCCAGTGACATTTCTGCTAACAATCCATGGGCTTTGCAGAGGAACATACGTCTCAGCAGAATTTGGAAGGAGAACAGTGGATATCTGATGCACAGGGGCACTGAAAAAAGAGCTGAAAGCATAAGGGGCTGTGACCTGGCTCTTTTCAAAAACCCTGGAAATATTTGTGATCACATTCACAGTATAAGACATTATGCATGTAATGTGTATATTTTTTTCTGTAAATATTTTCTCTGTGGTGTCTCTTTACTAGGAAGAGGCAGTGAAGAAAACTAGAGAAAGAAACAAACAGTGGACAGATTCTAACAAAGATTTGAAAAAAACCAGGGAGGTTCAGTCCCTGAGATGATTGCTTGGTTGAAACTGTTGTTGCAGCTGTTCAGCTTGTTTTCAACGACATTGCATTTAGACAAAGAACAAAGGCCCTCTATTCCACTGCAAGCAAGTCCTCTGTGGGAATGTTTCTGGGTCTGTGAAAAGAGTTTGCTTCCTCATTAACAAGAATGAAGTGTGTTGGGGGGGAAAGCTGAAGCCAGTCAGATTGGAAAGGAAGTGTGGTCTGAACTGGAATTTCAGTTCTTCTGAGTGGTAATGATGACAAGCCATGCGTCCAGTGGCAGATCATTTCATTACTCTCTGCCTGTTTGTTTGCATTTCCAGCCATGAGATCCTGAAGCAATGATGGGAGTTGTTTTAAAACCTAACGTCTGCTTTTTGAACTGGAGGACCCAAACCTACAGCATCCATTTAAACTGAGGAACGCATATTGCCTTTCTGTGGGAGAGCTCTGTTAATACTTTTCTCATCCTTGGATCAAGTCTTTACTCTCCTTTGCAGCCCTTGCCTGCCCCCTCCTTCTCCCCTGCCGTGTATTTCTTCATCCTTTAACCAGCAGGCTTAGTAGATCTATTAGCACAATCACCTGGTGTGGTCATATTCACAATTCCCCATTTTCTATCTCCTCATTTATGCTCTCTCCATACACTTCATATTCCCCATATAACCTGTTGATCCTGTCTGAAATTGTGTTCACCTTAATAATGTTATCTCCCAAGGTTTAAGGTGAGATTTTCTCTTCATGGTAGGGCACTATTATTTCCTCCTCTTTTTCCCCAGATACTTCCTACCTGCCACCAATTCCTTGTATTTTCACCTATGCCCTTAGTTTAGGATGTGGCAGTTTTATGTCCTGGTGGAAAACTGGTCCCTAACAAAGAAAAGCAAAACAGTAGGAGCTCATAACCTTCCTTAGGAGGCATGGGGATCTTTAAACCAGCTCTGCTGCGGCTAAAATGGAAGATTAAGACTCATTCCAGTAAAGAATAAATAGTATTTTATCTGAAATAAAAGTGCAGCATACTACTATGAGGAAAATGTTCCTCTCCTAATCAATAAGAGAGGCTCAAAGCACAGAAATGGGGAAAGATTTTGAAATCATGGTCCTTAAAGTCTGCTTCTGACTGTTATAACAAGAATGAGAAAGCTTGAACTTTATAACTCACCACCTGGGGAAAAAGTGGAAAGCAGAGATGATGCCTGGATGTCAAGGTTTGACATGTCCACAGACTTCTGGGACACCAAGCCAGAAGGGAGACTGTGTCCTTTCAGGGCAATCCCTTGCAGCCAGCTCTAGAAGAAAAAAGAAGGAGGGCCATCTGGTTCTGACTTAGCTCATGCAGTCAGTTTGTCAGGCAAGACAAAGCAGCTGACATGCTTAGAGGCATGAGAAAAATGGACATCAAAGTCAAGAGTTGCAAAAATGCTGGGGATAAATTTCAGGGAAGGGTGCAAAAAGATTGTGGTACATGTGTCAAACTGAATGCTGAGAAAGATGATGGTGAGGAGGCACATCCATTGTAGAGCTCATGAAGAGAACCATGTCCTGTGGGAAGCCCAGCTGTGAGTGTCTTGGGAAATATAATATTATTTATAGGGAGGAAGGAGATGGTAGGGACCACTAGAGGTAGAGAAACTGAACATAAAACATTTTTCTGAGGATTTAGCTGAAGTATACTCACCTGCCCACTGATATCCAACCTAAAGTAATTGGTTTCTTTCCCTCTCCTGCTGTCCTGGTGAGGCCAATCTGTTTACTGAAGGAAGGAACGTTTGAGAAATGCCCATGAATGCTTATTGAAATCCTGTGCAATCTGACAGGCTCCATGCTGGAGAAAGGAAATGCTTAGCCCTGGCTCCATGGGGGTTGAACACAGAAAATACAACTAGCAGCACAATGAGGACTTTTTCTGCCTTATTGTGGTGATGTGGTTTTGCAGTGTGTATTGTCACATGCAGTTGAATGAATATTGACTCTGATGCAAATTGTCTTTTCATATATGTCTCAGTGGTATCCCAGGTATTTCAGTTTTCTTTTCCACTCTGTGTGTTCCTGTATGAGAGAAACAGTGGAAATTAATACACTTGTATACCTGTGACTGCCTTTTACATCTGTGGTGCTTGTTAAAATATACTTCAAAGTAATATTCTTAATTTAGATGACTCTCAGAAGCTCTGATATATTTTGTTTAACTTACTGTGTTTGGTGTTGTTTTTTAGTTTGTTTTTAATAGATAATCCTCATCCTTCGGTTTATCTATTGTGCAGTCTCTGCTATTCAGAGTAGCAATTAACTGATTACCAATTTTCCTTGTGAATACCAAGCATGCCTCCTGTCCTTTGCTGTGGCATTCTTGGGATTTCATGATCCTGTTTCCTCTCCTGCTTGGATATCTGATCTGGCTACGTTGTTGGAATTTAAAGCATGAAAGCACAATTGGAAGTAACTCATTGCTGGTCTGGTTGTAATTTCTCCTGTGACTTGTAGTTATTATCCATGGCTCAATTGGCTGCTCTTCATCCATTAGTAATAGAGATGCATCATTCAAGTAATGAAACTATTCACAAGGCACCTGATTGGTCATTTATAAGATAGAAGGCTCATAAACAACGTTTTTAGCTGCCTGTGGGATTTCATTATTTCATTCTCTCAACACAAAGACCAGGAAAAGTCACTTAGCAGAAAATCTGTACGGGAATTTGGAATTACATATAAATTCAGAAAGAATGTCATGAAATATCTTCCCATGAATACCAGTAACTTCTCCACTGGGGAGAGGTGTTCTAACAACTGTTTTTAATTTCTCTGGAATGGCTTTGTTCAGCAGGCATTCTGTAAAATCAAGTTACAGTTTTCCACTGTGTTGCTCTCTTTGCTGTTAACCTTTGTGTGAATTCTCTTCATGAGTTCTTGTGATCCTTCCTGGGATTATTTAGATAATTTGAAAAATTATTTTATAATTAGTAATTATTCAAACTAGTAATTATTCAAAATATATGCAGGTTTGAATGGAAAGACCTAGGGAATAGAGTCAACGTTACACTTATAACTAGAGGTATATTAGGAGTGAAGTATATTAGGAGTGAAATATATTAGGGATCATTACTCAAAAGGCAGACTTCTACAGGTACTTTTTAGGGACAAAATGCTAAACTAGTGTTGATGCATTATAGAATTAATTTGATTGATGTAGCTGCACTTTCAGTTTGAGAAATTCTTGTGAGAAATAACTTTACAATCATAGTTTTACAAATCAAAACTCAATATATGAACTCTTTTTAGGAGTTTTTAACATGCATTTTGGTGAGATAAAATGTTTCATTGTTATTCATCTTTCTGATTTTGAGCAGTGTATTTTACTTGAAATTTGCTAGGAAGAAAAAAAATGCACCCAGCCTGCCATAGTAAAATTCAGGATAATGACTTTGTAAGCTTTGACTGCCTATGGTTTTCTGACCCCCTGCCATTGCATTTGCCTTAACACTTCCTGGGATCTGATATGAAGACAAAATTTATAGCCAACAAACCTTGTGTTTAGCCAGAATTCAAATTGTTTACTCATAATTCTTTCATTTCTTTTAACCAGATTTACATTTTCTATTAAGCATTCGAGCTCAGTTATCCAGGAAGACTGGCAATGTAATTTTGCAGTTTTTACTCCCTCAGCTCCCACAGGTTGCAGGTCTTGACAATTAGCTAATAAAGTGCTTTCTGATCTGCAGGGTGGACAAGGAGGAGGTCTTGTTGGCATTGTTCTTTCATTACAACCTGGAGATGTTATTCTCTCACACATTTTCCCAGTTCCAGTGGAATGTGGGAATCACTGCCCTCTCTGTGGGAGTTCTTGCTTTGTTCACTGCATGCCTCAAGGAAGTTCTGCAACTGCACAGTAATTTTGTTTGGATTTATTCATCAGTTGATGAAATCTGTGCTACACAGTGAGTTTAGCCCTCCAATGAGGTGCTTTTAGAGAAGTTGTTATTGGGTCTACCAAAATTTATGGTATCGTGTAAAACACAGTCATTCCAAGGTCTGTCACAGATGGTTGCTTTTTTTTATGGCAGATATTTCACTGTTCACTTATGACTTCAGAAGAAAAAGTGACAACTGGAGTTTTCATGCGAAAATTTTCAGGACAACAAGATTTTCAGTGGCAATTTCTTAGCTGTCTCTGAGTAAAATTGAGACTGGAGTTTTCAAGATATTTGCGCAGAACCTCTTATTCAGAGCCTGGCTTATGATACCCATCTGGAAAAGGTCAGAAATACTTAAGGCAATAAGATTGAATCTTATTACATACAACGGGGTTGTTCGAATCTATTACAGTAAGAATATTACCCTAAACAAGTACTGGAATCTATTTACCACTGAGTCTGGCCATGACCACAAAACAGAGAACAAGAGTGGTGGGCTGGGGTTGAGATTCCAAGAATCTTCTCTTTCATTTGCTTCATGCATCCTTCATGTTTAGGAGCAGTTTTAGTCAAATGTTGCCGGCTCTGGCAAATGCACATTTGACCTCATAGTGGTCAAAAAATGGTGAGAGACAAGAAATGGTACTCAGATTGGTGTGTAAAAGTGCATCTTTCTGTTGTTTCAGTTCAGTAATTTTCTGTCAGTTTGATTTTCCTTGTGATTACCCTCAATAGATATTTTTTGGAAACCAAATAGAGCTTGGAGAATGAAGGCAACTAGATTGACAAGAAATTGAGATAATTTTTGTTGTTTTTTTCCTAAAAGCATCTTGAAAATAGGCATAATCAGTTAAACTGACAAGAGCAGTGTTTTAAATTAATACAGTTGCAATTTACTTGAGTTGTGGAGATTTTTTGAGGTTTTTTTCTGTTTGCTAATTTAGGTTTTTTTGTTTCATTGGGTGTTTGTCTTTTGTTTTGTTTGTTTGTTCAAAATATTTTTGTTTCAGAGAGCAAAAATATTCCTATTTTGGATAATTACTGTAACTGGACAACGTTTATGTAGCTTTGCAGCTACAGCTCCAGATGTAAAATATCTCCATAAAAGTGAGAAGACATAATCGGAAAAGATACAGGCTAAAATTCCTCTTTGTACAACAGAACACTGACCCTAATAAAAAGAGAACTGAATTACTGTATTAATGTCATTATTGGGAGCTATTTTTATTCACAATCTCATTCTCAATCTTAAAAGTGTATTTTCCAAAGTATTGCAAAAATATAATCTGCACTGGATCTGTGAAGGGATTCCATCCTCAGCTGCACTTCCCACAGTGCCAAAAGAGGATGCTGAGGAAAAATGAGAGAAAAGAGAAGCAGCTATACATTTCAGCCTTTTTTGTTCCTCTTCCAGCCCTCAGTTCTACTCAGGCTTTCCATGGACAATTGACAACTGCAAATTCTGTCTTATATTTAGCAGCTCCCAAAGGCAGCGTGGCCATATAATTTTTCTAAGCAAAAAATCATTTATATCTGGGTTCACCAGGTTGGGAAGGTGTAGAAACCTGCCACAGGGTTAGAGGGGTTTTTTTTCTGCCAACTCTATGACTCTTGGAAGAATTTTTCCCCAGATGGGAATGCATGGCCCACTGCAATGACATTTTATTTCCATAATTTGTAATTTTCAGTTTCCAGATCCAGGAAGAATTTTTGGTGTTGTTTTAGCTCTTGCCAGGTAATATACTGCTCTTGCCTCCCTTTGCCACCAAGCCCTAAATGTAGCTGCTTTAGGTTTAATATTCCCTTCTCTGAGATACTTTTTCAAAAACTTTTTTTAAGTGTGAAAACTATATGCTCCTTCTCACACAAAAGAGCATTAACTAAGCCAAACCTTTTGCCAAGTGCCCTGGAGCCTGTGTTTCTGGAGATTCTTTCCTTTTTCATCTTTTTGGTATCTCTATGCCTTTTGCAGGGATCTTGCTGTAATTTACAGCTGGTATAACTGAGAGAATGTAACACAGCTGGGATTTCATCTTAACCTCCTCTAGGAATAAATCATATCCTAGGCTCCCCTATCAGCCATGAATGCTGTTACTGACACAGAAAAAATTGCTTTACCACTGCACCAGGCAAGTTATGGGCAGAGATGTGATATGCCCTTGTACATTCCATGCTTGAAATATCTCATGTATGTATGTAGATTCACGCAAAAGGGGATGAAAACACAACTCCCTAAGACAATTTGCTGCTCTTAGGTTTGGTTCACTCTTGTATTCCTAAGGATTTTTTAAAGTTAGAAAACTGAGCAAACGATAATGCACTCAAATGCATCAGTTCACAGGATTTATTTAGTGGCCTTCAGAATCATTAAACATAGAATGTGGGAGTGTGCTTACTCAGGACTTTTTGTTATTAATGAGAAGCCTGTGTCAACTTTTTTTTTCTGCAGTGATACATTTTAGTATTAGAATGGTTAGTATTTCTTGTCATCCTGTGTAGAAGAAAGTAATTTCGGGTCAGAATGAACTGGACTACAAAAACTGGCAACATTCCATCTAATTTCTTTAAAGAAAAGTTGAATTTATGTTCGAGTATAAACTCTGTAAGAAATCTATGTAAAAAGCACTTGAATAGGAGATTCAATGAAGACACTGAGATTCTACATGAGCAAAGTAGCTTAGCAGATTTTGATGGCAGAATATGGCCCTTGTGCTTGCCCCTATGGGGTGGTCTCCTCAGGGCAGGAACATATCAGCTGCTTAAAAACATAGCTCAGGTACTGATGCAGCCATATTTTACAGATACATTTCTCAGTGACAAGTAAGAGGTTTCTGTTGTATTTCTTTCCTCCCCTTTTAAGCTTTAATGGACTAAAACTGTCACACATGGAGGTAAACAGCAAATCTTTGCTATTTAACTTCTTTTTTCTGTATGCACAAAGCTCTGAACAAATATTGTTAAGTCTTAGAGAATGTGGAACATTTTTTTCAACACTTAAATGCTTGCCTGGGACAAGACTTTATTAATAAAATGCAATGCACTGAAAATTATTAATGGAGCCTCTACTTGTCAAGTTTTCTGGCCATCTTGGGAGTTTTAGTATCTGTCAGAAGAAACAAAGGATTTGAACTTTTTTTACTCCCTTCAGACTTAGGAAGTGGTAACACTTTCTTTGTCATTCTTACCAAACACATGCCTTTGCTTCTACCTGTGGAATACATGGTGAATGAGCAGTGTGTTAAAAACAATGGAGAGAAGTTATATGTGTTCAATCACATTGAGAAAACTGCCAGTTTTCACTCAAACAATTCAAGTAGATAAAGGTATGGTCTAAGGGAGATATTCCTGATGTTTCATGGTTGTCTGTCTTTCATGGAATTGTCTTGGGCACAATAAAATTATGCTTGACTTGGCTGCCTATGGTGAGAGAGGGTCTTGGTGCAGTTTTTTCAACTCCAGCTGTCTTTGGCAATGTTAATCACAGAGAAGTTTTAGTAGCTCAGGGAACATAAGGTGACTTTTCGCAATTTCATCTTTGGGCAAGGTAAGTCATGCAGTAAGTTTAAACTTCTAAAAATTGCTACGACTTTCTAGGAAAACATTTCTCTAGATGTGGATATTGCAGCCAGTACAATGTCCTGAGAGACAGACCATGGTCCTGGGGAGGTCTAGCTACATCCATCACACAAACTGGGCGTGATTTGAAAAAAATAGGAGGAGTCTTTGTCTTCAACGGGAACTGAAAGTTCCACTCACAGGAAAATGAATCAAGATGAAACAATTAGTAGCATTGCTGGAAGTGAAATACAAGTGCTTTTTCCACCTACATTTGGGTTTGACTACTCTATTCTATATCTATTATAGAAATAATGAATTGAACAGGGGTGACTCCTTCAACCTATTAATGATTTTGAAAGATGAAACACATGCACCATGCAGGTACAGCACTTAAACTGGATATCTTATTATCAAGTGTTGTGGGTTTTTTTTGTGGGTGTTTGGTTTTTGGTTTTGGGTTTTTTTTGTTGGTGGTGGTTGGTTGGTTGGTTGTTGTTTTGTTTGTTTGTTTTCATTTTTTTTTTCCAAGGGGATACACTACACATTTGTGTTGAATTAACACAACCACTCTTCCTGTTCTGTGGGAGGAGATCTATCCACTGTTCAGGAGCATAAAAGAGATATGTTTACTTTATCATGCCATGTTATCAACATGTCACTTTATCAACCTACATGCCTCTTTCTCCAAAACAAACATCTTCCAGTCAAGTGAATTTTTGTGAAATGAGTTTATACAGTGAAATCTAACTAGTAAATATTTAACTATTTTGAACAGGAAACAAAAGATTTGATACTGAAATTATTATATTAATTTGTGGTGGACCAAAATATAACCCATAAAAGAGCTTTTAAGTCTACATTTTTGACTTTTCTAGCTGTTTGAAAGAGCTGACCTTTTCCACTCAACCTTAAAATCTCTGGTTTTAAGAAGAGTCTCTTTGCTTATTTTCTTTCCTGATAAGCATCAGAAATAGATGCTCTGCTCAGTGCTTGTTCAGGTGAAGCATCTCCTGACACAGAAGGAGGCTCACATACGTGTTTTCTGCATGCATTCTCTGACTGATAGGAAGATGTTTCAAAATGTTAGCTAAATCACTAGAAAATCAGGATAAAAAGCTGTGAACAAAAGCTTAAAAAAACCCCAACCTTAGAAGTTCCCCGGTCTCTTTTTACCATATCTTTGCCTGGGTTTTCCATTTCTAAACTCCAGTGAGAAAACAATTTTCCCAGTTTCCTCTATACCTTAAATTTGAAACGATCAAGATTTAATGTTCTGGCCTAAGTAGAAAAGTGTTTCTAATGCAATAGACTTACTTCTCTCTCTCTTGTACACTTGTATCCTTGCAGTATTAGTTAAAGGATATCCAAAACCTCCTATTTTATTTTTTTAACTTCCTATTTTTTTTTCCACATTCCCCTTAAGGAAATTAAAGTGAAAAGACAAGAACAAAGAGAGAGGGAAAATAAGTTCGTAAGTTAGCAGGAAAAACACTACTTGGCTTTTCATACAAAAATATTCTGGGTGGGCCCCTGACCCCTGAGCTCCCTCTGCTCATGGCAAAAATTATGGGAAACACTTTTCTCACGAGGAAGGAGAAAATTTCTTCCCAAGTAAGCAAATGCTTCAGCAATGTAACCAGCAGGAGGTTGTAAAGCAGCATGAGCAAAGAAATGGGTTTACAGTGAGTAGCATTATGTTTAATTTCCTAAACAAACAGTTCCTTTTGCTGTTAAACTGTAAATGATGTAACAGGTGTCAATTACGTTGACTCTTGCCTTTGTACGCAGTCTGTTATTTTTGGGAACATTCCTGTCCAGCTCCTCCTACCTCCCATCTTTCAGAAATATGCTTTTCATTATCGTAGTATCCTGTTTTAGCAAGGCTGAGAATGGTCTGCTAAGTAGTCATATAGATGTAACACAGACCTCCTGAGTTTAACAATATTTGGTATCGGTAATAGAGAGAGATTGTTCTCATTACAGAATCAAATTATATAGTGCAAAGCCAGTATGAATAGTAACTCTGGCATTTACTTTGTTTTTGAAGGGTGATATACTTGCTCCATATCCTGTTGTCTCCAGTATTTGGCAGTGTTCTTAGTAAGAACTGGTTTGGCTAATACAGCAGAACACAAACTTGGGGCCCCTTGGACTGTGGATATTCAAGAAGTTATGGTCTTGTTTTCAGAGAGGAATGCTGGAATAGAGGTAGTCCCTTTAAATACATTTAAAGACGTTTCTTGTATGTAATTTGCTTCTGTTTACATGAGATGTTATCTAGAAGATGCTAAAGAATTTAAACATCATTCTTCATTTGTACTTACTGGGAAAAGCTGATTGTAACCATCTGTTGTAAAACAGACTCAGAAAGGAATGACCTTTCCAGTTTCAAGTTCTTGCCTGCCTAGCAAAATGAGAGAGCAGGGAATACATTGATGCATTTCTGGGACCTGGCTGAATGCTAGGTAGGATAGAGGGAATCCCTCAACACTCCATAAAAATGAAAGTAGACGTTTCTGATTAACAGTGCTAAGTTGTTGTATCCAATTTTTAAATGCAATCAACAATCCATTTGGCAGGGTTTTTGGCACTGGCAGGATTTCTGCTTTATTTGCTAGTAGTACTTCTACTGAGCTGCTGATAAACAATGTATTTTGGATCCCCTGATAAACTCAGAACTGGGAGAAGAAGATTTATTTCAGTGAGGCTCCATGGGAGTGCAAAGATTCATGTAGACAATGATAATTCATTGCAGGATTACAAGTTGGACATCTGGCCTGCAGGGTAAACAGCTCTTTGACTAGTGATTAAAATCAAGATAACTGAAATAGAAATTTCTCCTTTTGAAGCACACTGGTAGAATATGGTTTGAAATTACTATTCTGTTAAAAATACTATGTCTGATCTTACTGTCAGGCTCTGATGCTGTGATGTTCACCTGAAATCCTTAACACCTGGCACTGGCAAGAGGGGAATGCCGGACTCTCAGCACCTCTGCAAATCAGTATGTTGCAGGCAAACATCCGAACACAGGGCTGCCAATTGCCACATGCATGGGAATTTACTGGCCTTGTCTGGTACTGACACAACTGAGCAGGATTCACTATGACAGACCTCTGCAAAGAGGAAGATGCTAAAAATTGTTAAGGCATAGGTTCAGGATTAAGAGTATGAGGCTCCAGAGGGTTTAATCTATGACTTGAATGAAGACTGGGAAGGAGAAAACACGGGCTGAAGACATTAATACAGAAGAGAAGAGACTGGCCATTAATTTGGATAAAGATTTTTTTTTTTAATTGTAACTTCAGTAAGACCGTCTTCTTCTTCTCTTTTTGGTTTGAAACATAGTGACTTTCTGTTATTGATACATCATGTTTGGGCTACTCAATTAAATACTTCAAAAATAGAGGTCTAAAATGTGTTTTGGCAGAGACTGTTGGCTTATACGGAGACTTAAAAAATATTGGTTAAGGTTAAAAGGTCTTCTATTTGCATGATTGTCTTCTCTATGCGCAATAAAAATCTGTGCATCCTAAGAAGTAAAACCTGGTCCTAAAGGTAAAAATCACACATATGATTGTCACAGGTCTTACTTATTTTAGCAGAGATGGCCTTACATCTCAAAGCTAACCAGCTTTTTTAAGAAGCTACCTACGGTTTCGTAGCTCTCCTGCACCCCTGTTTATAACAGTCCCAATAAGGTCAACTTTGGGAATAAAGGCACAGTATTAGAGACAAAATAATGTTTTGTCTCAGGCAGATGATTTCTTTTGTCAATTGTTTTGTTGGTCAATATCCTGCTGGAGAGAAAAGGGAAAGGCAGGGAAAAGGCAAAGGCATGTGTGGGAAGTGAGTGGTATCTGATGGCCAACACCAGATAACTTTGAATACTGAAGTCAACTTAGTTTGCATTAAACACTGAGGTCTGGTCAAGAACTTGTCCTTAAACTTCAGATATTGCTTATAAATGTAATTGGCTATACTTCCCCGAGGGCTAGAAAAGCTTGACTATATGATTCCCTACTTCTACAAGTCCTTCTTTTTGGGAGGAAGTCAACTATATTAGGAAGATGCAGTAGAGAGACATCAAAGATGTAAAGGATAAATTTGTGTTAAAAATATGGAAAACCTCCAAAATTTGCTAATGTACAGTAATTACCAGTTTATCATTGCATCTCCCAGTTGTACTAATGACCCTCCTCTCCATCCAGTAGTTTTGGGTTTTGATTCTGGGTATCATAGTGATTTGCAGTATTTTTTTCAGACCATAGCACAAGCTAGTTAACAGTATATGTAGGTCATTTTCTTCTTCAGCCATAAGCAAAACATCATCTCATGGCTTGTACAACTGAGCTAAGTGTTTGTAGAATGAGGTTTACCTGACGCCTCAGTTTTTTGTAAAAGTGCTATGTCAGCGTTGTGAATGGACGAAATAGGCTTGGTGAAAGGAAAGAAATGTGCATTGTGAGTGGTTTCCTCATATTCCACTCTCTTCCCAGTTAGACCTGCCAGTTCACAAGAGGATGGTTTCCTGTCATACTTAGGAGACAGACCAGCCCAAGCTGTGCCTGAAGAAGGAATCCTGTTTGCAGTCATTCACAGGAGCTAGGTCTGCCACAGCTGGGATTTCTGCTAGCATCCTGCTCCTCCACCTTGAGCTCTCCCAGGTCCTACCCAGCTGACACCATGTCTATGTGCATCACTAGGCTCCATCCCTCTCAGAGCCCAAGCTGGTGAACACAAGCTGAGGCTGTGAGTTTCCCATTTTGGTCTGGAGCCAATGCAGCACATATGGGAAGAGTGCTCCTGCCTGATTTCTTTGAAATGTTGCCCTAGCAGCTATATTCTGGGCTTTCCCAGGATATAAGCAGCACACAAAATGTCTTCCAGCAGTGGGGCCCAACAGCACTACTCTCTTCTGAAGTCAATGTTGGAGGGTATTCATTATGGATGCGCACATGTGGTCTAAACAGTCAGTAAGAGAAGGATCCTTGAACACTGTTTACATGGCTTCTCCTGGAATCTACTGGAGCTGGGGTCAAACAGATGCCCCTGAAGCTCTTCTGAGTGTTAGCGTAGTGCCTTAACTCGGTCTTGCTACATCCTCCAGGACAAAGATCCCTGCTGACATGGACTACACATCAGTGGGTGTAAAATGAACCCATTCTGCACCAGCCAGGCAGCATTTTCTCAGCATGGTGATGTCCCACAGGATAAGCTTCCTTTGGGCTTGCAGTGACATGTTTCCAAAGAACTTAGCATGCTTGAATTTAAGGTACATTATTTTTTTTCAGCTCATTTAATGTGACATTGAATTCAGTCTGGGAAATGCCATTTTCCAAAGTTGTGAGCAACTGAGACACACAATCCAAATTTAGGTGCATGCATTATTTTCCTAATTACAGCCATGTACACTGTAATGCTGTTAAGGCTGATTAGATCTCTAATCACTCTGCCCAGGCTCTCTTTAGCTTTCTCTTCTGTCTGCACTAAAAGAGTAATTGTATATTTCAGCGTAACAACACGTGAGTTGTGCCCCAGTCCATCCTATAAAATAAGGTTTAATGAAACTTTGCGCAACCTGATCTTGTAAAAGACACTTCTGTCCATGGCAGGGGGGTTACGATAGATGATCTTTATGGTCCCTTCCAAACCAGAACACTCTGTCATTCTATGATTCAATGCGGTTTTTTGGTGGCCTTGAAACACTGCAGCTGGTTCAATTTGTGTGATTTAGTGCTCTCACAGTTTGGATCTAACCTTGGGTACCTTTGACTTGGGAAAGTTGGAAAATGGGACAAGTTTCTTTGTCCCTCATTCATATTTCTGTTCTTCCACAATATCCCAGCTCTTCCTGCAAGCATCTGTTTTTCTANACGACTGGGGATACAGGCATCATAAAGTCACTCTAGGACAGGCCAGTACCCTACACTCCTCAAGAGATTTTGTGCTTTTTCACTGAGACCCAGGCTGGCTAATTTAAAATTCTGTTCAGACAAACTGCCAAGAGAAAAGACACCTTATATTATCATTCACTGTTACTCTGTAAAGAACTTCAGCTGGAAAGAGGTTTTAAATGAAGCATTTTTGGTTCCTTTGATTTTTTTACTGGGCTCATCTAGTGTCCAGTGCAGGGAGGATGGTTCAAGCAAGAAACAGACACTGTGAATAAGACTTCGCTTCCAGGTGAAACTGAAGTGGAGCTACATCTGGTCATTCAAAGACTTGGGAAAAAAATAGACTGCAAAAAAATAGTAAAATAGTAGAAGGATGTAGTGAAATAGTGAAAGTAAGAAACAGACACAGTGAATTAAAACTGAAATGGAACTACTCCTGGTCATTTGAAGACTTAGAAAAGAAAAAATAATGAAAATATTTAAAGAGGAAGAGAAGGAAGAATTGCTGGGTTTGTTTGTGTTGTTTGTGTTGTTTGTTTGTTTAAGAAGTATCCTACTGTGACTAGGTCCTGAATTTTTAGAAAGTCTATGTCCTTCATAGCATGTCCAGGTGTTTTGTGATGCGTCCTTTTTGCCATTTCACTTTCCAGATATGGAAGCTTATGAAGTTAACACAACTCAAAACACCTATTCAAGATTCTTTTTCAGACATTTAGAAGTTCTTGCTTAAGAATTTTCTCCGTCTCTTTGTATTATCTACTGTAATCCTAAGCATGGCTCTTGAAAAGAAAAGGAAAATATGATTCCTTGCTTCCAGTGACCAGACTTAATAACATTACTTGCATAATTTCTTATAAAATTCTTGCTGAATTGTACCTGTTTGTACACATAAAGATATAGATGTGTGTCAGACTGGGGAAGCAACAGATCATGTCTGTTCAGTGAGAATGTTGAAACAAAGGTTTGCCTTGGGCTATATGAGATGAAGCTGTTGGCCATAGCTGGCATCCAGATTTCAGGCTCTCCTTTCCAAGCAGTCTTTGTTCTGCACTCCTCTTCTTTCTTTTTTGGCTTTATCTCTCAAACCTCTCATGCTGCCCATTCTGTTCTACCTTCCTTAGGTTTGCACCTGCCCAGATAACAGTGGGTACTGCTTGTGCCACAGCTGGGCTTTGATATTAAAGTTGAAGGATGACAGGAATACCCACATGGACTGTGGGGATGTTCTTGAGAAATCTTCATTTTTCCAGTTGCTATGTTTCATTCGTTACAAGCAAGAATTAGATCTGGCGCTGTTAGAATTAAAATAACATATCTTCCAAGATTTCCCTATGCTGTCCTCAGTAGGTACAATCTAGTGTGGTTTCTTCTCTTCTCCTATCTCTGAAGGTGCCTTCAATTTTCTTTAATTTACGTCTCATCTTAATAATAACTTAGCTGAATGCAGAGATACAAATATTCTTCAGAAGTAATATTTTCAGAGGATTTTAGCAGATTAAAGCACTATTCTGTGCTTAAAGGCTTCTGCATACCTTCTGGACAGTTAGGGATTGCAATGGTTTGGGAATATATTATCACAGTTAAAGTACTGCTGTAGATAAAAATGTAGACTTCAGAGGCAAGGGAGGTTCTTTATGAGGATCAGCATTCCTGGTTTTCTGTCTGCATGTTCTGTATAGCATGTGCAAGGATAAGCATTGGAAGATTTCAATAATCTAAAAAGCATGCATTTTCGGGAACTACTGCTTAAGGTCAGGAGCAGTGTCTGCTATATGTTAGTCCTACCATATTATGCTTCTGAGAAGTATTCTGCCTTTTCAGCCCTTCTGTAGAATACAAAAATAAAATCTGTGAAATTGTTTGGAAAACTTTTTTTACAGATTTTCATAGTCAGTGGCAAAGTGGGCTAAATAAGTAAAGTCAGTGAAAATTTAAAAAGCATTAACTGAGATGAAAATCCATTTGTACCAGCAGTGGTCTAAATCCATATGTGGTCTAAAGCCAAAATAAAGGCCCTACCCCACAAAAGGCCCAATTTTCAAAGACTTTGGATAAAAGTCTCCAGAGTCTCACTAAATTCACTTTGATTGATCTCAGTTAAAACAACTAAGGAACCTTTCCTGAGCACAAATTCCTTTAATGGCAATAAGATAATATTCCTAAAAGTCTTTCATTTTAAAGTAAATTGGATAGTGGTTTCATTATGAGAACAATTCTCCCTTGGCATTAATAAGGACGTGTGGTCTGTGGGTTGTTGTGGGATGATTGGGGATGGAACAACAGACTTTAAAGAAAGTGAGGGATAACATGGGCATTTTGAACATGGTTTTTGAAGCCCAGTTTTGAACACTGTTACAAGAAGTGGGAAGACTGCCAGCATGAGACAACCCTTCATGATTTTGGGGATTATTTTTAGCCTTTTTCAGCCTACATTTTGAACACATAGTGTTTACCCTTTCTCTCCTATGATTCTTGATGTGTGAAAAATTGCTTTTTCTACCCCTTTTTAGATACATTAAAGAACAGGCCAGCTCTTTGCAAGAGGGAATATAATTGTTTCCTCTACCACAGGGACGTTGCCATTCCTCCAAGGTCTTCATTAAGTGCTGTTCTCCAATGGTGCCAAATTGATGATTTTCGTGGTGCTTGATCTGTCTAGGATCTCTGTGACCAGGAAGAGGTAGGAAAGGGATCATCCTGACCTCAGGAGTGATGCCTGTGCGACAGACCAGACCCTAGCCACCCTCAAGAGCTAGAAATGCTGATGCTCATCTTAGCTGCTGCAACCCATTTCATACCATGTTACATGAAAATTTGAAAAGTCTAACCTTTATCTTTTTACAGCAGATGAGAAGAGTATGGCAGCAGCTTTGAAGACAAGGAACCAATACCTTTATAGGTGTTGGGAGCACAAGTACAAATACTCATAATTTCTAGAATTGAAATACTGTGATGAAGTTTACACTTACACACACAAACATCTTTTAGTGCTGCAGAAAGTGTCCTGCAGAATGGTGGCAGCTAAGTTTCTCTTCCTACAAAATCATTTTGTGTCTCTGCTATCCTGGTTCCGTGAGGGATCTCTCTGGTTACGTAGCCTCACAACCCCAGTGGCCATGCTTGCTGCAGCGAGGCTGCCCTGGAGGGCAGGGAGGGAAGATTTTGCTGCTTTGCCTAGTCCCTCTCACTTCTCTGAAAAGAGCACCATGGCCACGAGGAAGGGTATGATTTACAGCATGTATGCTAATCCCTGCAGGTGTATAATTTCAAGAAACCTTACTAGTGGTGATGTGCTCTAGATACAAGCAGGCAAAGGACTGCAGGGGTTGCCAAGATGCCAAAGTCTTTGAAGATGTCCCTTCACTGCCCTCTGTAATACCTGAAGATCTAGCCCAAGATACCAAGTCTTCTGGGAAAATTTCAAAATAGAAGTAAATATGTATTTCTCAAAGAAGCTACTCATTTTACTGGAAACGCCACTCACATTTGACTCAAACATTCAGGCAACATTCTGATCTTTTGATCTGCTTGACACAAACCAAATATTTTTGTGCTGCCTTGTTGTATCTTCCATAATGCCATTCTGTATGTCTAATGCCCCTTCTGCAGTCAAAAAATTTGAATAATTTGTCTTTGATCAATCAAGAACTTTGCCATTATAGATTTTCTGCATGTATTTGCCAATGAAGCAGCTGGCAATGACCCAGTGCATTTGATCTTCTGACAGCTGTGCTCCATATAAGACAGCATTAGAGTATTTTCTTTAAAAGTTGTATGAAGAGTGGACTGCTCCTACCAGGTGTTGTTGCTCACACAATAAAATTTATGTCATGTAGTAAATACAAGGAAAATAATTGAATCCTTTTTTCCTCACAATGCAGCCTCCAGATTAGGACAGGGACAAGTATTTTGTTCCTTTGAGAATCTCATCCTCCTTACAGGAGTGTTGACTGAATGGGCAGATATCAGACAATGTGGGTTTAGGCCATTGCTTATTGGTGTAAGTGAAAATGAAAGAGGATAGATAGGGCTGTGTGTGAGAGGCATCTGTGTGTGTGTATTCTTGCCTGCTTTGTGTGTCAACTATGGTCATTTTTTTTTAATTTTTCAAATAAAATACTGTAAAGAGAGGGGCTGATTTTGACTGATTCTTGTTAATAAAAACTTGTAGAAAACTTTAATCTTATCACCTTCATATCAACAGTCTGGACTGTATGATTTTACTAATAATTGATAAAAAAATATATATTGTGCTTAAGTTTCATCTGTGGGAAACATAAATCCTCTCTTTCATGTGTGGGCAAATATTGTTGTACAACAACAGTATTTTGTTGTACAAAAGGCTTGTCCTCTCTTCAGTGCTCTGGCATGTGTCAAAAAAAGCTTGGGTAGTTTTGCTCTATCCTTTAGATAATGTGACCGTGATAGATTGCAAAAATTAATTGTAGTTAAGGAGTTCGATAAAAAAATGAAATGCTAAGTTCATTGCTGCAGTAATAAAACTGGTTTGAAGACAGCTTCTGCAATGATATTATTGATGAATGTGTCACAGACTTTAAAAAAAGGTGTCACTATTTTAATTAGCCTGTGCGGACAGTTATGCTGATGCTGCTAATCAGCCCACACTACAATGCTGACAGGCCATTCATCACAGTGAATAAGAAGCTACATTTCAGCAGGCAAAACCAGAAACACACAAGCTAATCCACAGCCATCTACACAACTCAGAGGAGACAAGTATTTATTGGAAGTTTTTCTAAAACCTGATAAAATGTGTAGTCTGAAATCCAGGAGAGTATACCACTCTAATACAAGTAATGTACCTCAAGGAAATGTTTTTTGCATAGTGGTTTTTTCTTAGGAAAATATCGGCCATATTGTATCATATTACACATTGTGTAGCTTTGAGTCCATTTTAATTTCGAACAGTCATCTGTTTTCTTCATCTGTACATAAGTCATGCTGCAGAAGCCTCTGCTTGTTCTTTTCTTTCTTCCTATTGACTTCAGTTTTGCATTTTATATTGTGGCTTTGTTTCCGTATGAGGATCAAAGCTTGCATATTCCAAGAAGGACAAGGGGAGGAAATGTTACAGGACTACAGTTGTGCTGGATTTGACTGCTTTTCACTCCTGGAAGTCAGTAGCTCTTCCCCATGCTGTCCCTCTTGCCCTTGTCACAATGCCATGTGGCTGGGCTGAAAATATTTTTGTCCCATATTCTTAAAAATCTCTTTTGGTCCCTGTGCTGAGGTGGACATAGGGTAGTCTGTCCTTGTATTGTGATTTTACAATACACTCTCTGTGTTCTGAAAATTAGGACTGTCAGGTTTACTCTTCAGGGTGCATCCATGACCCACTGTATGGTAGAAAATTTTACTTAGAATCTCATCAGCTGGTTAAATCTGATGTGAATCTTATGACAGAAGGCATGAGATATCTTGAATCCCATGAGATATTTAATAATTGGTAGGATTTTGCCTACACTTTTTGTCTTTCTTGCTGTTCTGAATGGGGAAAAAGAAAATTAAAATTTGAATACTACTGTAATGGTCTCTGTGTGTGTATTTCAAAGGAAATAAACCAGCAAAAGTGGAGACAAAGAAAAAAAAAAAGAGCAAACCTTAATAGCAGCAGCTTAATTTTTAGTCCCAACAGACTTAACTAGCAGAAGAGGAAAAGAAGATCTGGAACTGGCTAGCAGAGAAGCATTGCTGCGTGTAAACACCACAGGGCATCTCTGAGTGCTCTTATCATACAGAGCCCAAAAGTATTTTAAAATTGTGACTCTGCAGTCAGGAGCAGTCTTGCAAGCAAGAAGTGTTTATTGTGGATTTTCAGTGCAGAGAAAACTACAGCCAAGCTGACCAGAAAGACTGGAATTTCATCTATCTCTCTCCCCTCCCCCTCTCTGCTCTCTCTGTTGCTCACTCATTGGATTTCTTTCTCTGCCAGCCTTTTAAAACAGAAATTACTGGGTCAGTGACATGCATTTCTCCTCTTTTTCTAGTATGATCTCATGTTCAGCCTCCAGCAGAAACACTGCTACTTGTAAGTATCTTATTCAACTTTGTTGTACACACTGAATGCTGTTGTTTTTGTGGTTGTAACAGAGTTTAACAGCTTGCAGAGTTCAGTTTGTTGCTGAATGTTGCAGCAGAGCAGCCGGACAGTAATTTTTGAGCTTGAGATGGATGAAAGCTTAGTTCTAACTTCGAGGAAAGCAGTCACTGTTTTTTACTAGTGGTTTAGTAGAAGTTAACTTGAAAGTTTAGATTCCAAACAACTTACTTTATCCTAATATTCAAGTTGATATAAATTCCTCAACTATGCTGGCTTTTCCCCATCAGATCTAAAAAAACATTGTGGCTTTAAAAGCTTGGAAGAACTAAATAATAGTTCTTTGCTTAGAGTTGTCTTATTAACGAGACACACTAGAAGAAATGTCATAAAAAGCACTGAAACATATGCTAAAAACTTTTGACATAGTAAGTAATTAAAAAGGATATATTTCATTTAGTTGGGATAACTTTTTTTTAAATGCATTTTTTAAAACTGTGCACTTATTTTTCAGTAGGGGTCTGTCGGCATTTTTACATTTTCATGTTCATTCAGACAGCTGATTCAGTTTATCTAAATGAAGCAGAGGTTTATTAGGCATATGTATGCATGAAAGCATACGTGTGTTCCTTAACACATGTGCTTACAAAGGTTTCGCATTTCATTCTGATTTCTGTATATTTATCTGGAGCAATGACCTTTTAGAAATAAGTTGCTTTCACTGTTTTGCTGAGACATACCAACAAATTCTGCAGATAATTATACACTGTTTCTTCAAATGGTTATTAAAAGGGGATTTTACAAGTTATGTATTTTCTAGTTAGAGAATTCTACTAGCCGTAGTCTCAGCTAACCCACGATTACACTTTACCTTAGGCAAAATGTATCTTTGCTGTTGACATGTGTCCAAGGTGTAACTACTTGCAGGGTTTTATCTGCTTATTCCTTAACTCAGCAAATGCCTTGCCAAATACCTAGTTTCTTGGTGACCTGTAATCCTTGTCTGTAGTCCATGGAACAAAACCATTAAATAGCAAACAGTCCAAGAGGTGCAAGCATTAAGTGACAACACCCTAATTTAATAGCTCATGATCCCTTCATATCCCTGGGCTAGATTTTAATTGCTGTAATAATATTCATCTTGTTTCCTAGAAATCATGGAAAGCTCTTACTTGTTTTATTTAAACCCGTACTCAAAAAATTTTGCATACTCTTTCTGTTTCTTGCAAACTTTGTCTGGTATTCATTAAAACAAATCAATCCAACTTCCAACCCACAGCAATCATTCTCCATTATCCCCTTCCAGCTTTGCAAAAGGATAGGGCAATTTTGTTCCATTTGTTCAGGGAAATATCCCAGTCAGTGAGAGATTTTGTCATGTACAAAGAAGCTCTTCAAGTCCCATCCAAATCCCAATGAAGGTTTTGGGTGTTATTGAGACTTGGCTCAAGGTCACTTGTGATTGTTGGTATTTTAGTCAAGTTTTAGGTATTAAAGCTGAGAGTTATTGGTGCTGTTTCAGATTTTACTTTCAGTTGTTTTGTGCTGGTAGATAACTATCTAAATAATTTGGATTAATCTTTTACTTACGTCAATGTAACTCTGTGCATAATCAGACTCATTAGTTGTTATGTTTGCAATTAACCATTGCATCATTTCTCCCATGTGCACCAGCAGCCCTGAGGGAAAACCAGTTCTGGCACTTAGAGGAAATTTTTAACAGAAACCCTCCTCTACACTGTCCCTCCATACACTGGTATGTCCCTCTGTCAACTCCACACAGTTGCATTCGCTGCCTTTTCAGAGGCCTCTTCTCTCTCCCCCCTTCCCCCAGACTCATCTGCTGAGTGGGCAGGAGCTGCCAGCAGATGAGTAGCTCCTTAGTGTTCTCCTTGCCAAGTGTCTCTTGGGCACATCTTTGGGACTTATCTTCCTGGCTTCCAGATATCAGAGCCAGCTTAGCCAATCTGCCTCTAATTACGGGACAGGAGGTCTTTTTGCTTGTTGCCACATTTTTTATACCAGTATGAGTTTATATTGGATGTCAGGGGAATTACTGAACAGGTGGCAGGGCATAATGCTGTGTTCTGCAAAAACACACCAGGCAATTAATTTAGATCCTAGCAGTCAGATGGCCCTGCTATTTCAGCTTAGAGTCAGCACATGATTTAGTGTGAAAAGGACCTCTGCAGGTAACTGAGCCCACCTCTTTCTCCAAGAAAAAACAGTTTCATGGCAAATATGGCTTCAAAGTTACATCAAGCAACTCAGACCTTGATTAGCTGTTTATTAAATAAACCTCGCCATTTCAGTGGGTTTGTATGTCTCTTCCTTGTGCTCCAGGTGCTCCTCTGTTAGAAGTCTAAAAATAAGCAATAAGGCCTCTCTTCTTCAGGCTGAACAAATCCAGCTGTGCCGGCCTCTCCTCATAAATCATGTGCTCCATCCCCACTGAGGGATAACAACTAGTATATGGTATATCACGGAACTGACTGTTTTACTCCTGGGACCAAAGCTTATAGCTTTCTGTGAGTTTGTACTCACACAGTGCCCCTGGAGTTGTTCAGTTGTTTCAGTTGTTTTGGCATATAGACAGATCCGTAGAAAGCTGGTGAGAAAACAGCTTAATTTCACAATATTGATTCTCCTTCTGTGTTGTTTGTGAATACCATTATTTCATTAGGCCACCAAGTATATCTGAAATATTGTGGTGCATTTGGAATTAAACAGTCCCTTAGTTTTATGTCCATTTTGGATACACAGGTGACATGGCAAGGAATAGCAGAGGTGAATCAGGTTCAGCTATGACATTAAGAGCAGAGAAGTATGAAGATTGTAAGAAAGTCTAAAGCGGCCACAAAATGTGACAGTGGCATCACCAGCAGTTGCAGCTGTTGCAATTGCTCTTATCTTTTGAGGAGCAGAACACTGTCAGTCAGTGTAAGTACCATGTAGCACACACATGACTTCATTGAGGCAATGCCTTTCTTCACAGATAGGGAGGATGTTAATATCTTGGCACCCACCCCAAAACTTTCTCACTTTTATTGTCATTATGTGCTGAAGGAATCTCTTGCCGTATTATCTTGCTATGATTGTATAAGTAATTGAGAAAGTGAGGCTATACTGGCCAAGATCTTCACTTGGCCACCTCAGAAGACAGTCCTACAGCATCCAAAGAGAGGCCAGTGGCGAAAATATATGGGTCAAACATACAGTGATACAGGAGCTGTATTTGCGAGTTACAGTAGTCAAAGCAGTTCTGTAATACACAGTGACAGCAGGGCCAAATTTCTAGCAGAGAATGTCTCATACGTCCACCATGAAATTGATCAAAATTCTTCTGATTCCTCTTGTACACTTTCTGTTCTGTTTTTGATGCAGGGTAAGAAAGGGCAGCATAGAAACCACAGCCTGCACCTGAGATTAACAGCTGTACAGCTGGGATTTATGGGGCAGGCACCAGAAACAGATGAACCTGGGCTGTAGCAGAGTCAAGATGCAGACATCTCTGCATGAGTGCCATTTTCAATCTGGTGATGAAGCTATCTCTCAATTTTAACATTGTTTTATTGTTTATAGCTATCCACATTGGAGCGGAGAAATTCAAAACTATCCAGGCTTTAATTTTGTAATTTCTGATGAGGTGCCATGTAACAAAATGCCTGTGAATGAAGCTATTTTGCACCATAAATCTAAACCTCAGTCCTGCTATTATGGAGCAGAGAGCTATTGTCATGAGATGTAAACCACCAGGTCTATGTGCCAGAGTCATATACTGTCTCTTAGCACTTTACCAGGCCTTAGTCTGAACCTAAAATTTCTAATTATTTGCTTATCTGAATGTTCTACCGTGGATTTCATTCCTTTTCCACCAGCTAGAATTCTACATCTTCTCTAAGATTTTCTTCAGACTGGTATGGCTTCAATATTTTAACCCAAAATGGAAAGACTTTCAGATAAATACCTAGAAAACTAGAGTTCAATTTTCATTCCAGACCACATAGTCAACATACATCTAACTTCACATGTATGTGGGTCTCCATGTCTTCAGTCTTAAATATGTCGTGAAGTGAGTGGATCTGTCTTATTTAACTTAAGGAAGTGAATAATTTTACAGAATTTTTGAACTGCCAGTTTTCAGCAAAATTTAAAACTGGGTGGATACGTGTGTTCAGTTACAGGCTGCTCAGAAGGTCATTCTGCTGGAAACAGTGGAGTGAACTCTTACCTGTTAACAACAACAAAGAAAATGAAGACATACAAAGATTTATTTTTTAATTCATTTTAGGAAAGTTCAGTGTTGGTCATAAGACAAATAAGTATTCAGGGAATTAAATATTTACAAAAACTAAAGGAATGTTGACACTTAACTGTCTTGAAAGTCTTATGATCTCACATTTAACAATCAATATCACTTGATATTTAATAATCAATATCACTTCCTATTCTTTGGGCTGTAACTTCAGTTACTTTGGATGATTATAGAAACTGAACTTCTAAAAGGATTTCAATAGTGCTTGTTTAATGTCAGAAAAAAAAAATCTTTTCTTATGAGGTTATAAACATGAAAGGTGAAGATTAACTGTAGCTAGGGGCATGAGCAACTTGTGTAATTTATTTTCCAAATTATTTTGTTTTCTTTATTTCCACTGAATTTTTCTCAGATTTTGGGGTTGTCTGCTATTTCCTGAGCATTTGTGCACTGAATAGTATTCAAAGGTGAAGTTAATCTGCTGCTTGAAATGAACTGCAATTATCAGAGATGGTGGAAGTATTTTGTATGTGTTTGTTGTTCTGTTTTTATCCCTATAGTTGCCCAATGCCTTAAAGCAATTTTCTTTCTCATTTTTTTCAGGATTGACAAACCTTGAAAGGACTCTGAGAACACATCCATCATTTTCTCAGGCTTGACCAATGAATTTTATAAAAACTTAAAGATATTTTGTAAATATCTGGTCAATAACTGCCCAAATTTCAGTCAATGAACACCTATTAATAGAAAACGTGTCATGCATTTTTGCTTGTGACTACTAAGTCCTTCATTGTATGGTGAATGTCTGCTGGTGGAGGAAGAAGGCTCCTTTTGTTAAGAAAGTTTTTCACTGGTGAAGAAGGCTGGCACCCCCTTATGATATGAAGCCCTTTGACAGAAGCTGGTTGTTTCTACTGCTGCTTGTCATGTTAAGAGTTGTATGCTCCTCCTTTATTAGTGTGAACCTTGGGGTGAAAGTGGTAAAGGGACAGTCTGTCTTCCTGTCAGAAGAAGACCTCAAGTTTTCTGTCCCCAGAGAGAAGGATGCCTGCAAAGTAGAAGTTGTGATTAATGAGCCAATAACACAGAGGGTTGGGAAACTTACTCCACAGGTATTTGGGCTCTGTTTTGCTGCTTTGAGTGTTAGTGTATGCAGGTCTGGGAGAAACTAAAAAGAGATGCTTCATTGATTTTTGTTCTTCTTTTGGGTAGTGACTAAAAGGCATGCAATTCAATGGTGCGTGAGATTCAGCCTTTTGCTTAAGCAGGCAGCCGGCAGGGAAGTGCAACCCTGAAATCCAAAAGCTGAGCTAAGTAGCACAAGTGCACAGAAGTGAGTCTGGTCAGAGTCTCCTTTCACAAGTGAAGAATGGGTATTTCAAAACCTCCAGTTAGGAGATCCTGCAGTCTCTCAGCTGCTTATTTTTCTCCCATGAGGGTATTCAGTGCCCTTTGAGTAACGCATAGCCCACTACAGTATTTTGAATTTTAGACATGGAGCCACTACTTAAGGAGCAATTAAGAAAAAAATAATCACATACAATAAGCACATTGTGTACAGCATTGTTTGTTCTGCTCTGCAGCAGCCAAATTGTTAGCAGATGGCAAATACATTAAAACTCCCCTGTTTTCTGTTCAAATGTAAGCTTGTAGGAATAATGAAATATATTTCACATATTACCATACTGCTACTCATCAGTTTTACAAATTGCCCCACCTGAGTTATAGCAGGAAGGACTTGAAAGTAGTTGTCATGAAGATATAGTGTTATAGACAGAAGATAAATGGTTTTAATGATTCATAAGCAAGTAGGTTTTGATGTTTTGAAAAATTCTGGTTTGTGCCACAGCATACACTTTTGTTTGTTTGTACATGAATATAGTTTTTAACCTCCTTTCCAGGGTTTTTGGTGGCTTCTGTGAAGATAGGTGAAGGAGTACCAGTATCAACAGATTTTTCAAAACTTCTGTCTGAGATATCAGTATTATTTTTATAAACCACTGAAAGTATTTCAGCTGAATCAGCACTCCTAAGGAGCAGAGGCATACCAGGGAAAACGGGAGGTGATGTACAGGACAATGTGTGATCTTCTCTAGAGGCTGGCCTCAAGTAGTGTAGTGCATCTGCTGAAACTACCCAGGGCTTGTTCTCTGCTAGTACAGGGGCCCTGACCATAGTACCTCACCTCTACTTCCCAAGGATAGGTTGGTCCTTGACTCATACAAACATAACAATCATTAATGCTGGAGAGACCTCAAAGAACATTGAGACCAACCATTAACTCATCACTGCCTGGTGCACTACCAAACCATGTACCTAAGACCTACCTATATACAATTTTTGAAAGTTTCCAATTATGCTGATTCCACCACTTCCTTGGGACACTTGTCTTAATGTCTGACCAACCTTCCAGTAAAGAAAATTTTCATAACATCCAATCTAAAGTAGAGGAGAAAAAGAGGGACTTACATGTGAAACCTATGGCAAACCTCTCCCGTGGGCAATCTGTCTGGCTGAGGAGTAACTTTGCTTTCAATTTCTGCCTCAGCCTCTATGTGCAGTAGGACCCAGGTACTTCGAAATAGTCATTTTGTCCTGTGTAACCCAGCATGTTTCAAGCACACAGCTAGTGGCTCCTTTCAGGAGACCCCAGGCGATGTGCATTTGTTGCACCTTGATTTCCAAATGACTTCCCCTGTCCCAGCCTCACTTCTGTTAACCACCTGTTCTTTCACAGCCCTGAGCATGAACCCAGGCTGTTGAGTGTGGAAGCTGCAGGCACTGATGCAGATGGAAGAGCTGTGCTGGGCAGGTGGGCCTAGGGCACCAGGCTGGAGAGAGGTTGTGCCTGCTAGTAATGCCTGAGCTTTCACCATTCCTCAAAAATGTCAGGAGTCCAGATCTCCTTGTGCCACTCATGATCTTTCTACAGGAGATTCTGCTGCCAGAAAATGTTTTTGGTATGATCTGGTTTACTACTATTAAAATGAGTAATGATCCAGGAATGTATGACAATTTGATTATAAATTGTAATTGAAAAGCAGTTGAAGTGGAAAAAAAAACAAAGCTCAGCTGTAATTAAGAAAAGATTTAGATTTCCTTTGTCTTACCCAGTGAACTTATACACAATTAGAGTTGCCTGTTCATACAAAACGAAAACTTATAAGGAAATATAAACCAGATGTTTCTTTTTGCAAAGCAGATTGTGTCTCAATACACATATAAACTCACTGTCAGTCATTGGTAACAAACCCTTGTGGAAAGGTTCTAAATTTTCCAACCCTTGTTACTAATTAAGATGTTGAATCAATGATATCTTAAAAATAAAGACGTTAAATCTTTGAGATGATTTGATCCAGTGAGATGTAGCCCAGAGTCCTTAGGGAACTGGTTGATGCAGTTGTGAAGCCAACAACCACGTTCCATGATATTTCAAAAGTCATGGCAGTCCCAGTTTCCAGATTGGAAAAAAGGACATACAGTACCCATCTTTAAAAAGGCTGGATCTTCCCTGGGAATTATTGACCTGTCAGCCTCCACTCTGTGCCTGGGAAAATCATGGACAGATCCTCCTAGAAGCTGTGCTAAGGCACACGGAGGACAAGGAGGGGATTTGAGACAGCCCAGCACAGCTTCACCAAGGGCAGGTCCTGCCTGACCAACCCAGTGGCTTTCTGTGATGGAGTGACTCCATCAGTGGGCAAGAGAAGGGCTTGGATATCTTTTATCTGGACTTCTGTAATCCTTTTGGCCTTGTCCCCCACAACACCTTTACGTAACCCAAATCCTATTGACTTTGAGGGCTCTGCACTGATTTATGTCAGTGAAGAGTATGACATTAAGCTTCTGAAACTACAATATGAGCGGGTATATAATATATATATATATATTTCTTTTTTCCTTAAATTATCATACCGTATAACTACTTAATTTTTTTTCTATTTTTGCAGAATATCACATAAGACTAACCAACTGATTACTTAAATATCACATTCCTTTATGTTAGTTTGTGCTAAGAAAGAAAGGACATTAAGTAAGAAAAGGACATATTTATTGTTTGTCTTTGTTTGAAAAAAAAAGCAGAGCACGTTTCTATGGCATTTGAAAACAATACACAACAGAATAGCCACAACATAGTCAAAACTTTCATCATATGAGAGTAATTTTGTTTTCCACCAATTGTTCTTGTCCTTCCTTTTTAAGCAGTCCCAAACAAATAAAACCAAGGATACTTTTTATAACACCACAGATTATTCCAAGAGGTTAATCCATGCATACATGTCTGAAAATCAACTAACTCATCACTTAAAAAAACCCAACCAACCAACAAACCAACCAACCAACCAACCAAAAAAAACAACAACAAAAAAAAACACCCAAAAAAGGAAAGACTTTGTACAAGACACTTCTTGATGAAAGTTAAAAGCAGGTAATAAATTTTAAAATTGCTAGGAATATAGAAAAATTATCACTTTGCTTGAGCATCTGAGAATAACCTCAGTGGAAATAGACCCTTTCATTAATAATGAAAGCTGTGAAACTCTAATTATTCTTCCATTATAGAAGGATGTAAGTTCTATTCTGTGTAATGGCTAGAAATAAACTAAATTCAATAATTCTTATATCCTTTAGTGGAAATCCACAAGGTGGTCATGAGGTGGTCATGCTTCAGGGAACTGTGCATTAATGATTAATTTAGAATTAAATTATTACAAAAATTTGACACTGAAAGTCAGAGTATCCAAAGACTTTCTCTCTGAGCTACATTTTCAGTCAACATCTTAGAGTCTTACTAAAGTCTCTCAGCCATTTCATCATCATCTAAAGTGGTTGAGGAAATAAAGACAATTCATGCGAGGCACTTCATTTTCATGATTCTTTTGTCATATTTAAAAAAAATGACTGTCATTAAGAAATTACCTCTTCCTTAAAAAAAAAAAAAGGCTAGTCAGCCAGCCATATACATATATTAATTTCTATTAGTTATGGCCTCATTAGGTCTGCCTGTGAATGTTGAAAAGATTTCATTTTAGTCCGTGGAAGACCATATAACCATTTGTGAATACTACCGTGAAAAATACAATGAAAACTACATTTAGATTCATAGTGAAATGTTTAGGAAATGCAGCAAATTTGGTTTCTTGGTGGCTAGAATATGCATTTTCTCTCTGTAGATACAAAATATGAGCATCTTCCATCCTCCATGGGCTGCATAGACATTCTGTGTTATCACAAGGATAACACAGACATAGTCTTGTTAATACCTAGGAGCTTTCAGCTGGTGTTTCAGTAAAGAAACACTACTGCGTGGGAAATATAAATTACCAGTCTTGCAAACTGCAGTATTTGAGAACACAAAAAATATATGACCCAGAATCCAAATCCCTTTTCCAAAGAATGAGTGTGTCATAGCAATCTTTTTTCTATTTGTGTCAGGCAAGTTTCCTCATTGCCTTTCTTTCACAAGTCAACCAACCATTAAATAAATCAATCTGCCTGAAAGAAATATCTGCCTTAGATGGTTAAACTCTGGCAAGACAGACTCACAAATTTTGCCTGTATCAGATATGCTGTAAGAATTACTCTATTTTGAATTAGCTGGTAGGGAAATACAGATATCTGCTTGCTTTTGTGCTGTGGATTTTGTGCACTGATGTTCAGGCTGGATGTTGGTATGGCACAGAGATGACATCTGATCTAGAAAAGAGCTACTGGTACAAAGTCAGTATCACAAAAACTGGGAACAACTGAGTTAGTGAAGTTTCTAATAGAGAAATTTCACTGGGTTGTACTTTTGTGGTACAAAAGTAGTGGCCATAATGCAAGATTTACTATATTATCAAGCTGTTGTCATGAGCAACTTTAAAAGTCAATTAATCTCAAATTATATTGCTGGAATTGATGGCTTTTCAGCACCACTTCAGTTGTATGCACTGCTGGATAAATCTACCCTTAACTCCACAGGCTGCAGCGGCAAAGAAGGTGATGTCAAACTTCATTGTTTTGGGGAGGGACTTGGCGGCCTGAAACAATGACATATGACCTTTGCCCATCTAATTGTGGAGTGCCGGCAGCCCATGTTTAAGTGGTTGCTCTGACTCTCACTGGGAGATTACAGTACAGGGGAATATGTAAGCATAGAAATGAACTACATACTAAAAATTTTCTCAGTCTCATATATTCCAGGCACTCAGAGAGAATTGGAATAGATGCTGTGAAGTTATCATCTTTGGCAGTGCGGTGCCAGTCTATTCTTTCTCCTTCATAGGTTTTTGACTGTCACTTCCTTCCTAATGAAGTCAAATATACCCACAATGGATGTCCAATTTTAGATGAGGACATGGTCATGCTTAGGCTGTACAGGTAAGCAGCAGCAGCAGATCATACTTCACTGTTACCTCCTGGTCCCAGCTGACTTTAGGAAGAGCCAGCAATCTTTTTACAGTTAAAGCATGTTCTGCTGTATATGTTGCAACTACTTAGACCCAGTAGCTGCATCATTAGCTAACAAGTGACCATCTGTTTACAGAAACATTTCTCACTGTGTATTGCAAATATGCTAATTTAATGTGTATTATGTATTGCTGGCTTATTACACAGAACCAGTGATTGTTCATTGTGCTATGGAAAGTGACAGTAGTACTTTTGATGCCTTGTGAGGCTACCTAGAACAGAGGCTAGACAGTGTTAAAAGAATAAAGTAGGTACTTATTAAAAGGCTTTCAAAGGATACACTTTGGGCAGTACAAGAGCCCAGCCGTGGCTCCACCTTAAATGGACCCAAGATGGACTCAGGATGGATTCCGAGTCACAAGTTTTCACACTTTTATAAATTTTGGTCCATTTACATGTTGGGATCAATTGTCCAATTACAGCTTCAGGTTATGAAGTCCCATCCTCCCAGATTGCTCTACTCAATTTGCTGTTATACTTCTTGGGTCTCAAGCTGCAATAGTGTCCTTGGTTCTCCTTGGACTGTAAATGAATTGTTTTGTCTAACTAAACTGTGAAGAGAACTTGCTAACACTTTATATGAAGTTCAGAGTTATATGTACTCATGCAGAGTTATATGTACTCATGAAGTACAGAGTCTGAAAAATATGAAAGCTGAAACTTAAGGCATCATTTTCAAAGTACAGCATGCTCTCTGCTGTCCTGCTGATAGGGACAGACACTCTCATATATACAAAGAGAGGAACCTCTTCCCTCAAACACTCACCCTGCTTATAAGTAGGGGCTTTTGGGCTGTAGGATCTGGATTGCGGTGATTCAAGACTTAAGCACACAAGAGAGAAAGAGGTTCAAGTAATTCAGTTTCAGAGATGAGGACAATGCCCAAATCACAAAGCACCAGAAGATGGGAAGAAGCAAAACTAATTTTCTTCTGTCACTTGCAGGTTTACAGAAAAGGAAACATTTGTAGAAACATTCACCCTTCATGTGAAGTTACTTGAGCCGGACTGTAACATCATAAAAATGCGCTCCCATGCTTTGGAGGTCCCTGAATACTATGGCCTGTCTAGGGTGATTGACAAGAACGTCCTCACCTTTGATTATGACAGGAAGATAAACCTGGATTGCACCATTTCCATAATCTCTTCTGAAACTCACCTGCCTGCTCACGGCCAGCTTATTGCCCGGAAAGTGCAGCAAGAGCAGTCTCGTGGAGATCAGCCATGGAGCTTCTTCCCTGGCACTAGTATGATGTGCTTTTGCTGTTTGCATTAGTGCCTTCAAAGAGATGCAGCAGATTAAGCCTGCAGCAGTGTGTTCTTTCAGACATACTGCGTAATGGTGGGTCGTGTGGAGTTTATTGAACAGCTTGAGCTATCAAGGGCAAGAAAGGGATATGAAGTTTTAGTGAGGCACCATGCAGATCACAGGTTGGGGTCAATAATTCCTTGACTGGATTCTGTTTCTGGCTCCTAGAAATGTGGACCAACGTGACAGCTTTGTGAGTGCCAAGAGTCAGTAGAAACAGCACAGGTAGTTGCTGGAGGCAGCACCTAACCCAGACACCAAAGGAGGATGGAGTTGAAAGATGTCATTTCAAAACAAAATCCTGTAGGAGAAATAAAGTCAGGAAAGGAGCCCTGATGTTGGGGTTTACGAAGACCGCATTCTTAGAACTCTAGCCTTTGAGACTGATGCATTTATATAATAAACACCTTTGCAATAACCAGGAAATTCTCTTGGCGTTTTAAGATCTTAAACCCATGAGAAGCTCAGCACCCTACTTCTCATCACACTCTCTCTCAGGGTTACTTTAGCTGCATGGGTAGGTTCCCCCTGCTGGTTTCTGCTCCAGTAACTGTTTCACTATTGCTGTTGGGTTACAGAGCACAGCCTGGGCCAGCAGTGCAGAAATGGGAGCTGTACGCTGGAACTAGGAGTTATTAACAACAAAAAGATGAGCTGTGAAGAATTTCTGAGGATGGGCATTCAATATCAACATCTTGATCCTCCCTCACCTGACACTGATTATATTCCTGTGAGGCTGGATCTTTCAGACAGCAGAAGCAAAACTCTGCACAAGGTAGATATTTATGCAAGTTTATAATGTCTGATTGTCATCCTGTGTGGTTGTTGCTTCTTTTTTAGTGTATGTTTTTCTCCTCGTCACATTTGAAGAGAGATAGGGAGCCTTTAAATTTTTTCAGTTCTTAGAACCTTGCCAGTTAAGATAATGGAAGGCATTATCTCCATGCCTCTATGATTAGACTGTTATGGATACAGAGAAACACCTCTTGTTGATTACTGTCAGACATAAGTAGTTTATCCTGAGAGAAAAATTGAATCTGGCATAATTCCACAACTTTTATACAGCATGGTCTGCACTGACTTCAGCATATACAGTAATTAATAAGTTAAGAGCTCTGTCAATGTATTCAGTTAATAATAATTAATAGTGTGTGCATATTTCTGTCAGATAAAGTTATTCAGTGAACTCACATCAAATTAAGTAAGTCATTTCAGCCCCAAATTAAAGACACAAATAAGACTAGTGAACCTGAAAGTCATATTCATGATGTCTCAATATTTACTCTAGGGATTTGCTAATAAAAATATTTCCGTTTTTCTTTTCAAAATAATTATTGCTTTAACATGTACCCTGATTTGCTATGAGAAGCTAAAAGAAATGGAATTTATTTTTTCACTTTACTTTTCAGTTGTCTCATGTTTTTCCTGTTGTAGACGGAGTATGCATGGCTCCCTGTTCAGATTAGAGGTGCTGTTCCCAACCAAATACCTAAAGCTGCCCCAACGGCAAAGTTCATCCTGGAAGTAAATCAATTTATTTTAACCCCTATTACGACCACAACCATTGATGCTCAAGACAATGAAACTCCAAAGTCCCTGCTTATATTCAACATTACCAAGCCACCTCCACAGGGCTTTATCACTCACCTCTCTGACCACACAAAACCTGTTGGCTCCTTCACGTGGAAGGATCTCCGTGACATGCTCATTGCTTATCAGCCTCCAAATAACAGCCATACAGAGAGGAGGAATTATGAGGTAACAGTGGAATGTGTGAACGTTTGCTGTTTTTCACCTCCTTAAGATTCAAATGTAATCATATGTAATGGATATTTTTTGGGGAAAAAAGTTTTTAAAACTATATGCATTACAGGAGCAGAAGTAAAATTTTTTACCTCTTTCTCCTCTGACACATCATCTTAACTAACACAAAACCGATGTTTATTGCTCACTACATAAGAATTTCTTTGTACTGAAAACCCTTTAATCCCTCTGACTGAGAAATATCTAAACTGAATTTCTTTTTAGTAAGAGGAATAGTGAAACAGCAGTGCTTCTACATCTACCCAAGAGCCTTTGAAAAGATGAGTGGAGCCTTTTCCACACAGCTTTTATCCCTGCATGACATTACTGATCCCTGTGACCTGTGCAGAGGTGACATATTTAAAGTCATGAAAGATGGACCTGTAAAAGGCCAGGATTATTATTTGGCCTTACAGCCTACCTGCTGTGATAATGGCAGTTTGGGGATAATAAAAAGGGGCTCCCAACAGTTCTTGCTGGGAGTAGTAAAAGCATGTCACTAACATAGAGAGCATGATGCAAATGATGGATGAGATCAGGCTTCTGTCTGCAGGTTCTTGAGTGAGTTATGAAATAACTGTCTGATAAGGTACTTAAGGAATTATTCAATCAAAGCAAAATGGTTGGTATTGAAGTAATAAAACTGAAGGAACAGAAAATCAGAGCAAAGTAAGCTGAGGAAAGGGTTGCCTGGAAAGCAGAGCAACAGTAACTGGCAACTGATGCTGACAAGATTTCTCACTTTTTTTTTTTCTTGGCTGTCCCAAGAACCTCCTTTCTCTGTTTCCTTAATGTGAGGACCAGGTATCCTACCAAAATATCTGCTCCTTATCTGCTCCTCAAATAGCTGCTCTGTTCTGCTTTCAGCATTGTTTGATTGAAGGTTCAAGAATTTGACAGTTCTGGAGTCTGACAACTCAAGAGTTCGACTGGTTTTTCTTTAATTTTTTTTGTTTAATTTCTTTGTATACTACAGCATGTATTTTCTGTCATATCTATTTTTGGTCTTACACATCTTGAAAGAACAGGCAATATCTCCTCCACTTCTTATTACTACTAGTTAAAAAAAGCTTTCTATATTATTTGATGATTTAACTGTACCCCAAATAAAATGAAAATTACATACACTACAAACTAAGTTTCACAGAATACCCTGAAAAGACCGAAGAACACGGATACTCAGGCTTTTGCAGAACTTCTGTGGCTCTTTTTAGAAGCTAAATCAAGTTTTGTTTATTAACATGTTATCAAATGCCTGTAAGATCTCTCAGGAGAGAATGCACTATATGTGTTTTGAAGTACATTTGATTTCCAGTTTTCAATAAACAGTTTATCTATTTTCACAACAGGTGGAGTTTGAGGTGCATGACTTCTACTTTGAAAGGAGTTTACCCATCACTGTGCATCTTTCTATCAGAACAACAGATACAAATGCCCCTCGGGTTTCATGGAATACAGGTGAGATCTCTTATGCTGAGGTAATTTTGCTTCAGAATAACATTTTTGACACACATGTTTGACAAAGCTATAAAATTCAGATTTACACCTGGAACCTAAGGATCATTAAATTGAAGGAGCAATAACTCTATTTTCCTCATATCCATTTGGGAGGGAACACGTTAGAACAACTTGAAAAAGATCCAATGTCTTAACTGGAATGAAAAATAAAGAAAAAAAGTTACAGGAAAACTAGAACTTATTTATACAGCATTTTCTGGAAGAATGAACTGTACATAAAATAGTATGAATATTAAGGGCAAAAATATTATGGAATAGGAATTGTGGGGTAGCACATGGGAAAGACCAAGGCTTGTTGTTGTTATTTAAAGTGGAAGTTTGCAAAAACCAACAAGTAGGAAAAAGGACATGTAATACCACCAGCCTTTTAAAGCCTGGCAACCTTCCAGGGTTAAGCCTAAGTCAAACAGATTTATAATGCCTGCACTGAAAAGGGAACAGAGCCTCTCATCTAGAGTGCATTGATATTTAGTCATCAAAAAGAAAATGTATAAGATCAAACATGTCTAGAAGTTAACATCAGGGAAAATGCAGTTTTCCTGCAGTAGAAAAGGAAAGGAGCTGAGAAGAAGGTATCTCATGTCTTCCAGAGAAACCTCACCTGAAATGACTAAATAAGAATGAATACTGTCCTCTCTCAGGAAGATCAACACAAGTTTTTAACTCCAGACTCACTAAAGAATCTAAATACCCAGTTTCAGACATTGTGAGATTTCAAGTGCAATACTCTTGTTGGTGCAAATGTCCAGAAATATGCCTCATTAGATTATCAGATAATTGGAAACCAGATGTCAAGGAAACTTTCCTGCCTGACCTCTCATATGCTCCTCTCTGCGAGCCACAACTGCATCACCCAAGACTTTCACTGCTGGGACTGAAGCCATTCACAGCAGGTGGCTCCAGTGACCTGATGATGTCCTGCTTGACTTTCTATGCTCACCACACACACACTACCAGACAACTTTCTGTTACTTGCTCAGTCTGGGTTTCCCATACCAGAATCCTAGCTGTCTGTTTCCTTTATGTAATTTAACTGTGGTGCAGCAACACAAAATCAGCTCAAACTGAGTGTCTCCAGGGAGGGACCCTGAACAAAAGAATCCCTGGCTTTTACACCCCCACAATCTGTGTGTACTTGTTCCAATGGTGATTTTTGTTCTTGTTGGTCATTGGGTCCTGCAGCCTCTGTGTCACCAGCCACACCCTGTGCCCTTTTTTACACAAAGGGTCCATGCCGATGGTTCTTTGCCTGGGGCTCCAGATATCTCCCCCCACCCAGGGCACAATGTGCAACTTGCACATGGAGCTACCTGCATTGGCTGCATCCTGCAACATCAGAATTGGTTATTTCTCTGAAAAATATTCCTTAAAGACAGTGAACAAATTCAAGTGTGTCAGAAGCTGTTATCAGACTTTTAGGTGGCCTTAGAATTATAGCATTATAGAAGTATTAAGGTTGAAAAGAACCTCCAAAATGGTCTTCATCTGAATATCACCATGCCCACTAAGCTGTATCAGGAAGTGCCATATCTACTTGTTTTTTGAACGCTTCCAGGGATGAACACTACGGCCCTGGGGAGCTTGTTCGAAAGCTACATCACTCTTTCAGCGTAGAAATATTTCCTAATATCCAATCTAAACCTCCATCAAAATGCCTTTCACACATAGGTGTATAGATAGAATTAAACATTCTGTTTTTTTTTCCTGGCTGGAAACAGCTTTGGAAGTGTCAAATGCTGACAGTGACGTAACTTGCTGCTCTTTGCAGGCCTCAACCTCCTAGAGGGGCAATCCCGACCCATTACATGGCAACACTTCCAAATTGTAGACAATGATGACATCCGAAATGTTCGCTTGGTCACAGTTGATGGCTTACAGCATGGGCGGCTGTCACTGAGAGGTAGGTAATTTCAACTCCAGGGACTGGAAAAATCTCCTCTATGATAAAACAACAGCTCTGCTCCCTCTGCTGACTGCCTTCCCCTGATGCAACTATGCAAGGCATGGGTATTAAAACAGGAATGTTCAAAAATTCAGTATTTATTTAAACCTTTACTTTCCTAATGTACGTTTACATTCCAAAGGCAAAATTTTAAAGAAATCATCTACACTTTCATTAAGAAACACGATTTAGGAGAAACACAGTCAATACATTTTTAGTTCTTACCTTTTTGCTTGTAGATGTTAAGAAATACCAAGTGAATTTGATTTGCCAGCAAATACAGGCAACATTTGGATAAAGTTGTTACTGGCAGTGTAGTGGTTATCACATTCGCCAAATTTTCATTTTAGTGGAATAGGATTAAAAGAAAAGCAAAACAGGTTCAATTCAAAATAGAAACAGTTAGATTTATTAACATACAGTAAAGGTAAACAAACAAAAAAACCAACTACGAAACCCTCTCAAAAACAACCCCTCTTCCTCCCTAGCAACAATCTACTTTTCCACGAAAAAACAATGCAAAGGGACAAAACATCAGAACTCTTAAGTCAGCATCACTTAATAAAATAGTCTTTCATTCAGTCTTTTGAGAGAGACAAGTCCCTCCTGATTCTTCTGGTAACTTTTCACAAGAGACACAGTCTGTTTGTGGCTTCCAGCTCTACTAATGCAGCCCGCCCGACACTGCATTATGTGAGCCTCTCAAAATGTAGCTTTTTATATGACTACATAAGGGCTTGTGGATTTT
>WBMY01010749.1:0-49137 GCA_013397315.1 Donacobius atricapilla | reverse complement strand
GCCAGCAGTGCTAGGTGGGTTCAGCCCCAGAGACAGTCTTAGGGAGACCGTGCAGCCAGTCAGGGCCCATCTCCTGGTGGCAGTCCTGTATTTGCATACTGAATTTGAGGGTTTCTCAGACTACCATGCACCAGCCAGAGGTGGATATTTTATCTCCAGTGACTGCGCCT
The DNA here is from genome assembly GCA_013397315.1 of Donacobius atricapilla. NCBI lineage: Eukaryota > Metazoa > Chordata > Aves > Passeriformes > Mimidae > Donacobius > Donacobius atricapilla. The sequence continues at coordinate 48,967 of WBMY01010749.1, read as the reverse complement.
TATTCTCTTTTGTCTGTTTGCGTAGGTACATGCCACGGAAAACATCACCACAATTTTTGGCAATTGTCTTTTTTTTGTAAAACCTTAGAGGAATGTTTGGCTTCTTTTCTTGGCAGCCCTTGGGGAGATCACACTTTTTAGCACCAGCCTGCAGTTTTTGACTTGCCTATATATTTGTTTGTAGGCATAACATTTCTAGTGAGGTAGAGGTATAAAACTGTCTTATCACAGACAATAACTTCAATATACCAAAATCCCCACATCAGTATATTTCATATATTTTATTTATATATATATATATACACACACAGACATTATATTTTACTTGCAATGAAATCCTGATCTTTAATTATAAATACTGTATTCTTTGATGCCTAAAATGCGTGTAAAATGCTCTGATAAGAAAGTAGAGGTTGAAATTAAAGTTGAAACAATCACAGTTAAAAATCCTTGATACATCCAGTTACCTTTAGTGACATTTTGAGGATTTTCTCTGCTGTCACAGCTGCAAATTTGCCTTCTCATTAGCTATTCCAACTCCTACAAACTTATTTTTGGTAGGTGAAGTTATATTTGATTTTTCTAAATAGCAATATGTTGTTCATCTCTCTCACTCAATAGTCTTCATGTTAGTGGAAAGATACTTTTCTGGGCTGAACCACACATTTTTTGCTGTGTTTTCTTCCACTGCTTTGACAGGAGGGAAAGGATTCATGTTCACTGTCTCTGACATTCAGGCTGGAGTTGTTCACTACCATCATGATGACAGTGATTCTACTAAGGACTTTGTGGTATTTAGAATTTTTGATGGCCCTCACAGTATTCGCCATAAGTTTCCAATAAATATCCTCCCTAAAGATGACAGCCCTCCATTTCTGATCAGCAATGTGGTCATTGAAGTTCACGAGGGACAGATGATCCTGATTCAGGGCTCCATGCTTCGTGCTTCGGACATGGATTCCAGTGATGACTACATACTATTCAATATTACCAAGCCATCACAGGCTGGAGAAATCATGAAGAAACCAGGACCAAACTTGATAGGTAAAGAAGCACATCCACGAAAGCACACTTTTCTTTGTCCCTTCCTTTTAAAAATACAGTAAATGTTACAGTCAGATGTTATTTTGGCTCAGGACAAATAATGGCAAATCTGAATTTCTTTCATTGTAGTGTAAAACCCTGTCTCTAATTAATGTTGATCTCCGCACTAGGATAACTCTCCCTGTGTACACAATTTATTCTGTAATTCTTCCATTCTGAGCCTATTTTCCTTTCCAGTACTTTTCTCTGGAAAAAGTATTGGGCTAGTCAGGAGGTAGTTTACATGCAAGGATCTGTGACAAATTCAGAGCTAATACATGATGCTAATTATGCCGAATTATGAGAAAGCTTTCCTTCCATGTAACAACCCAGAAATTCCTGTGCTAGGCTGTAGACGCTGCTAGTCCTGCAAGTTTTCTTCTGACTTCTGAACAGGGCTTTCAGCCTGTTTGCTGTGTTGCTTCATTTTTTGGAATAATATTCAATTCACACAGAAAAAAAGTTGTTGGTGATCTTCAGAGAATGAGAGAACATTTCAAGGACTTGCTCTAGTTAGGGTGAAAAAGAGGACGTTATACTTCTGCCCTTGCACAGCTAATGCATAACTTTAATGTAGTATTAAAATCATGGAGTGGTCAATGGAAGATGTATTCTTCATTTCAACAGGGTATTCTGTCAACAGTTTTCTTCAGAGGGATCTATTTAATGGAATAATTTATTACCATCATTTGGGTGGAGAAGTATTTGAGGATTCCCTTGAGTTTGTGCTATGTGATAGCCATGACCCTCCAAATCTCTCACAGCCACAGGTATGAAATGGAAGCATCTTTGCAGTGTCCTGATTTTTTTCTTCAAATGGCTGATAGCTTACATGTTCTGGCAGGCTTTCAAATAAAACTGGTATAGACTTTTTCTGATGACAAGTCATCACCACAAACAGTGCTCTTCAGGGCTATTTCTTGTTCTTGCTTTCACTGGGGTAATTCTCTCTCTGGCTGAATAGAGACAAGTTAATTGAAAAGACTTCTTCCTACACTATAAAATGGAGTGTTGAAAACAAATTATATTTGGAAACAGTACAAACAAATTAACAACCTTCCTGAAGTCAATGGAGAATGGACTATTTTTTTTTTCATACAGGAGTCCAACATACTGAATTTAACTTTGCATTTAAAGGGAAACCTCTAAGATTCAAAATATTTGCCTCTAACTGTTATATACCTCCATTACTCATGTGATGATGATACGGCATGACAGCCACATCCTGTATCTCATAGTCCACTGATCCACTTCTGAGTGCATGTTGGAAAACAGCTACTTGTGACAATTTCTTACTGAAAGGAATGGCTGACGGTTCTACTCTCTCCCCAATTCCAGGTGATGATGGTTCACATTATCCCCGTGGATGACCAGCTACCCAGAGAAGCTCCAGGAGTGACCCGTCACCTGGTTGTTAACGAGACTGAGATTTCTCACCTAACTAAGAAACATCTCCACTTCACAGATGTGGAAGAGCAAGACAGGGAGCTCACATACACCATAACCACTTCCCCATTTTTCTCTTGCACCCATGGGTAGGTGCAACCTGAGATACCTTTCCTGTGGGACAGGGGAATAACCCATGTAAGAGGAGCAGCCTCAGTGGCAGTAACATACTTGTGCCTCGAGTTCTTCATCTGTTGAAAGTGCAGGTGACAATAGCTCGATGCTGCTCTCCTGTTGATGATTAAGGATAAGCTAGAGCCTTGAAGCAACAGAGTAATACACAGAGTAACAAAAAAAAGGTAATACATAGTTGAACAAGAAATAAGCAGGAAATCTTGTGAAATATTTTCTTTCCTTTTGTTTGATGTGCATTTTACACTGACTATATGGGATCCCATACAGCCTCAGGCACAAGTCACAACACCTCTTTTAAGTGTTAGAATGGGGCTGACCTGTGCCTGCCCCAGACTGAGAATAGGAGGTGCTGCAGCTTTTTCAAGAATATGTATCAGGCACTCCTGGTAGTGGACTAGGAAGATGTGGAGCAGAAAACAGGCAGAACATGCTGAGGGGAGCAAGGGAGGTATGGAATTAATGGGTGTAGTAGCAGCTAACATCACTATTGCTGTAATCTCATTAGAGCATCAGCAACAATTTCCTAAATGTAAAGTATTAAATCCGGACATTGTACGGTTTAAGGTGAAGATCAACACTTTCAATTTTGACCTCAAACAGCAAAGGAGAATTATGTAGCTAGGGGAGAAGGCTGTTTCCCTAATCAGTCAAATAGTCACATGGTTATCCAGTTTGCTGGTTACTGCTGCTGGAAAGCTGTCTTGCTGAAAACTTATTCATTTCAGAGTTTATAAGATGCATGTAACTGGAAATAGTTAATTTTTCTACTCAAAGATAAGTGCAGGTATGCAAGTAATAAGAATGTAATAATAATAATGGACTAGACTCACATAATAATAGATGGACTAGACTCGCAGGTGGTATAAATGGTATCTGGGGTTGCAGTGCACCTTGCAGCAATTCCAGAGCTTACTTATGAGATGATTTTTTTGCAATCCCTCTGAAAAGTATTTGGTCAGTTTTCTGTGGTAATGTTTAAATGGATAACAAGGATGGAAGAAAGGAAAATGTTTTTCCTTTCAATGCAGTTGGAAGTGTGAAGCTAATTTGAAATGAATGACTGGGCTGCGTGGCTATTTTTCTTGTTCTCTGGTATTGCTAGCCAAGATGTGACACCCATATTTTTGTGTAGCTACTCAGATGCTGGGAAGCTGTTTATGGTGGACACCATCCCCAAATTGGTCAAGGATCCTGCTGCTCTTGCACTGAGGTCATTTACTCAGGTTTGTTTTGTTACCTGATACCAGAATGAGTTCTAAACAATTTTCAAAAGTTACAAGTGTACAGCTTTTAATTGACAGGAAAACAGGGGTGAAAACTAAGAAGCAGTACTATCACAAGTATGCTTAAGAAGCTTGAAATGCTGCTATTCCAGGACCAGATTTTAAAACAAATTTCTGTCCTGCTTCATATTTGCAATATGTAAACACAAATGTCCTAAAACCAGGAGGGGCTACAGTTGCTTGGATAGGCTGAATTTGGCTTCCCATGATGTAAGAGGAATGAAAAAGTATGCAAAATGTGGAAATGAGACCTTGAACAGTTTCCTGCTTCATCTCGGTGTCTTCACCAGAAGATGTAGTACAGGATGGAATAGGCTGGAACAGACTTTTCTCAGCATTTTGTAGTTCAGTTTTCATGCTTTTATAGTTTGACAAATAAGTATTACTAAAGTTTTATATCCTGCTGTGTGGTTAAAGTCGCATAATGATAATTGCAGTACCATAATGAGAGCTCTGGCCCTACACATCCTAAACCGTGTGCCTAATATGGGTATCTGGATGCAAGATTTTGATGTTCCTATCACTGGCCTGTCCTCGCCATGAAACACAGGAAATGCAGTTACTATTCATACTGATGAGGGCAAATTCAGCTGTCATGGGAGATGTTAGCTTTTATTAATTGGTTATTTTAAAGTCACAGTTAGAAAAGGTCCTTGAACCAACATTTTTAAAGGGATATATAAAGAAGTACAGGCTATCACCTCTGCTATCACTTCTAAACCACATCTGTATTTTTTGCTACAGGTTTGAGTACTTGAACCTGTACTCACCTAATTTGTACCTAAAGATGCATTTAATCAAGGTATGGCTAGTAGCTAAAGAGTACCTGCAAAATTTCTGAAATTTATTTTGATGGCTGGATAACACTTTAACAGGGGATGATAAAGGTCCCTAATGTCATTATGGATAGTCCCTAATGGGTTATGCATATGCCCATTATCTCCTCTTACACACACCCCTCTTCTCTTTTTGTAGCATGCTGTGAACTTTATGAAAGTTGCTTATATGCCACCCCTGCAGGACATCGGACCTGAACCTCAGCAAGTCCAGTTTATTTTTTCTGTCAGCAATCAGCAAGGAGGCACTTTGTATGGGATCTGCTTCAATATCACAATTCTTCCTGTGGACAATCAAGCCCCAGCGGTAGGGTGGTGGTGAAAGTGAGGAGGAAGGACTTGGAAATTGCTTTTTGTAGAAAAAGAAATGCAGAGAAATGTTTTGATTTTACTGAGATAAAAAATGAACTTTCTATGGGATCAGGGTTTTAGAGTTTTGCGCACAACTTGCATTGGGATAGAAGTAGAAGGTAAAGTCTGGTAAGTGTGCAATGTGATATTCTTGTGCTGAGGACTACCTTTGGCATCTGTACATCTGTACAGAAACATGTATATTGCATTTTGGATAGCAAAACTGCATTCCTATATTTTGCATTGCTTATTGCCTATGGCGAACAGAGGCTTCCAGGAATGGGACAAGAACCAGGATGCACACATTATAGACCGCTGTTGGTACTTTCCTTAGCTTTTTCTAACATTCTAACACAGCAGAAAAGAGCATATCTTTTGGCTTTTTTTTTTTTTTTTTGGATATCACACATCCTTGTAGCAGAGCAAATGGGAATAGCCTGGTTTGATGGATGTTTAGGGGTGCAGCAGCACAGACAGCTCAGTATTTCTCCTCCCTGCAGGTTTTTACAACCCATTTGAGAGTGGAAGAAGGTGGCATGGCCGCTATTACAGAGGAACACATTCTCATCTCTGACACAGACACAAAACGAGAGCATCTCTTCCTGCTCCTGCAGAGGCAGCCTCAGCATGGGGTAGTGGAAAAGGATGACATTCCCATGAATGGAGGCGACAGGCTTTCCTGTGAGGACTTGCGTATCCTGGCAGTCAGGTTAGAAGAGTGGTGGCTGTCTTTTGTGGTGGCTGAGGGTCTCAGTTGAATGAGCAAAAGCCTGAAGCGGTGCAGTGTGCAGAGGCTAGCAGTGTTCCCCACAGCTCTGGTAGAGCTGCTCTGGGACAAGATTGTTGGCTGAGCCTTGGGATTGCAATGTCACTGTGAAATGAGTTGTTGTGTGGCCAGGAAATGGGAGTCAGTATGCCTGCTGTAGATGGGTTTCTCCATAAAGCACTGCCCCAGGCAAGTAAAGAGACAAACTCTGTATTCAGTTCCTGTGAAGAAACCACTGGTCACCAGCCTTTTTCTTTTAAGGAAGTCATGTGTTTATTAAACTTGGTTAGTTTACAAGAAAACTTTTGTTAACATTGATTAGTGTAGAGATGAAAATTTCACTTCTTTGTTTGTGGTAAGAACAAGAAACAATACATGCATGTGCAGTTAAAGCTCCCTGGCTCTATTTCCATCTGTTAGAAAGTAGGCACTTACCATCGTGATGAAATGCATGTTTGGTAAACACCTCACAGGAAGCCAGGACGTAGATGACAAAGCCTTAAGGAAACCTTTTTCCTGACTGATGAATGGTTTACTTTGGGGTTTTCTTCTTGTAGGAGACCCCAAAAGCCCTTTGGAGAAACTCTGATTCTGAATCAGCAGTGTGAAGTGGACACCCATACATGGGGAGAAGCTTTTTATACTGGGAGGGATACACATTGCAGGGCATGACCAGAAACATGGATTCTTTTTATCTGTAAAAATTTGTGTAGCTCTATAATCTTTTTTTCACAGATATCGTCATGACGGCTCTGAGACTCTCACTGATGATGTTTTCTTTGCAGCCACAGATGGCATCCATTTTGTAGAGTTCATCCTGCAGGTCAAGGTCAGTGTGTTGCATCTTCTGAGAGCAATTGTCTGTGTGGAAGCAAATGGTTCAAAGCTTGACTTATGAAAGTTCTTGCATTACCTTGGAAACTAGAAGATAATGGATATGTTAGGCTTCCATTTCAACCCTAGATTTCAGGTTCATGTGGAAAATTTGAGAGGATCTTTGACTTGAAATTTGTGCTTAAACTATAATTATCTAGTTTGGTTTTCTTATGTCTTTTGTTCTTAATTCAGCTGGTTTCTTTTTGGTTATAGAGAAAGCTCAGTGTTGTCTGACATTGGCATCATACTGTTCATTTGAGCAGCAAAGCAGTGTACTGAAACAACTGGCTTCCACTGAAATGAACAATAAGAACATCTTAAATTATTTTTCTAATTAGGTGCTGCCTGTGAATGATGAGCTGCCTGTTATGCAAGCAGGCCTTATTCCTGTACTCCACTGCCTGGAGGGTGCAGAAGCGGTCCTCTCCTCAGAGTACATCTATGCCACAGATGCGGACAGTGATGACATGGAACTGATGTTCCTGCTGGCCCGGCAGCCCTACCACGGCGTAGTGAGGAAAGCTGGCATTGCCGTGGATCGTTTCTCCCAAGCTGATGTCATTGCTGGTTTAGTCACGTACAAGCACACTAGTAAGTGAGCAAAGGACCGAATTAGACTGAAAGGTGGTCAGACAAGTATCAGTAAACAAAGTCTTAGCCTGAATCCATGCCTTTGCAGAATTCCAGTAGGAATTTCTTAGAAACCATGTGTTGTGATTAGGGGAAAAAGATTAAACTGGCTTTGAAAAAGAGGGCTGTTTACAGACAACAACCAAGTGTTTTAATATATTGTCCAATCCCTGCTTGAACTGAAAATTATATTTGAACAAGCACATGAAAGCATCATAATTCTGGAGGAACTCTTTCACTGTTGCTGACAAAATACCTTGTTTTCTGACAAATATTTTTTGAAAAAAATTATTTTTTGACAAAATTACTATTAAGTCAAATACAAGCTAGAGTATTTGATGTGTTTCGTGAGAGTAAAAAAACCCTTTTGTACTTTGTGCTTGACTCTCCAGTCTAGAAGGATATCTACTTTGGATATTTCATAGTCTTTCCATACCACAAGATAAAGGAAGTTCTGACTTTCTTCATCAGAAACACAGCGTCAACAAGACATTATTTTGTGGTTTTATTGTTGGTACTTTAAAAAAAAAAATTACTGGCATAAATCAAAGGCTGGTTAACCCCCTTTCTTACTTAAATTTATCATTTCATTAGGTTTCAAGAGGTTCTCTTTCTACATCTCTAAATTTTGGCTTTAGTCTTTTTTCCCTCCAAACGTTCTGATTTTCTGTTTAATTATTCCATAATTTTGTGTTAGCATGGAGAATAGATGTGATATTTTCCAGCTTGGCACTGTCTAAAATGAACAGCTGGTATTTGAAAAGGAAGTAGTTAATTGTGGCCATCAACAACCAGCTTTTCTTTTGCATTCTAAAGATGTCGCAAACTGTATTTCAATGACAATATTCTGCAGAGGCAATGAAGTTTTACCTTCAAGAGTGTAGTGTTCGTGGTTTTCATTTCTAAATTCCTAACATTAAATGTGCTGTCAGTAGGTACCACGAGAGAGTCTGGGAGTCGCTGCCTTTCTGTTGTAGGTTGCTTATTAATAATATCTTGCAGCAATGTGAGACACAGGCCGCCAGAAGTGCTGACAGCTGGAATATTCTGACCCACAGATGCTTCTTGCAAGGTGTGGCAGCTCCCAGTCCTGTATCTCCCCACATTTTAAATGTGACTGCATATAGGCACGAATACAGTACAGTAATAAAGTACAGCAATAAAAAAAGCCCGTGTTATAGCCCTTTTTGAAAGGATAAGATGCATATGAGAATACATGCATTACTTGCTATATTAAAAAGTTTTATTTTGGAAGAGCATGGATATTACCATTTGTCATAAAGGAACGTATATATATGTATATATAAAGAATTTTCCTACATTCCTTGAGAAGAAATGCAGAAAAAACACTTTTTCTACACAATATACATTTTGTACATACATTAGTGAGCAAAGAACAGAATCTTGAGGACTATTAGCCATTTTATTACAATATAATATATCATAACATTGCAATTATAACATTATAATTACTATAACAATACTAGGACTCCTTTCGACACCCTCTTATTGTATCGTAGAAGTGAACTGGTTACAATTAATTATAAACAACAAACCAAATCTCTAACCAAATAGCACCCCCACCAGCCAGAATTAAGAATTCCAGTAATTTTGCTGCTGCTTTCTTTTTCTTCTCACTTGACAATGAAGACTGTCCTTGCAGGATAAAAATTAGTCTTCATGAAGTTTTGATAAATCACTTCTTCTGAACCGTAATATTTTTCCCCAGGTGGTGAGATTGGCCTCAGTCCTTCCATTGAGATCTTAACCTTGATTGTCTCTGATGGTGAGGCTGGCCCTGATGTGAAAGACTGCTGTTACGACAGACCTCCTTCTCCTCCAGTTTCACGTGATGATCCATTTCCTGTCTATGGCCTTAACATCACTGTACTTCCAGTGGACAACCAGCCTCCATCAATAGCAACTGGTGAAAGCTTCCTCTCACACTACAGCAACACAAAATGGGCTGTGCAGTACTGTAATGGCTAAAGACTCAGGGTGGCAGGTTTTGTTGTTTAATTTTTGGAATTAGAAGTAGTTAGTTGAGATCAGCATACAAACATTTTGGATCAGAATTTCCATCAATTTTATTTTCCGTTGCTTGTACAGCGCAAACACCCAGTCTGCCAGTGCAAGTATGAGCTTGTTGATTTTCAGCTGTATGTTTAAAGCCTGTGGTTAGAGATGAGAGTGCTCAGATCTGCTCCCCACCATGTCTATGTGCTAATTGCTCCATATGTAAACTATGTCTAGGTAAAAGTGATCAATATCCTGTCCCATAACTGAATTTATGGCCTAACAGGTGTCAGGTTTATACAGGGCAAAAGCATAAACATAAATAGAGGCATTTATTTACCTATTCTACTGTGTAGAGTATAAAATAGAAATTTGGGCCTTACATGAAGGGACAGAATCATTGCTACTAGGACTGCTTATATTTAATTTTTTTAGAAAATAAAGACAAAAGCTATACATTGCTAGATGTAAAGCGATATTTTCACAAGTACTGTTCAAAATCTAAGAAACTCAGTTAAAATGGAAATAGAGATGGTAGTGCACATCTTGTCCAACTGCAGCCCATTATGCGAAATTTCTCTCGATTTCCCAAGCTTTTTAGTGTGGTCTCTGGTATACATATTAAAAGTATGTTTTCCATATGATTGTGTCTTTCAATGTCATCTGTTTGTAAGTATCAGGTATATGTTATGTATCTCAGAGAATATTTAAGCTTGTGTATGAGTAGTTTTGTAATTTGCAGGCACTCACCCAAGTAATGTTCTAGAAATGAAGCATTGTCCCAGCAGGGAAATAAGGCAGTGATGCATGAAAAATTGTTCATTAAGAGCAATTCTTAACAGCTCTCATGTAATTAATGCTCTGACAAACAGATGTAACAACTGTTTTTGAGCAGTATATAAACCTTACCAAATAACTTAACCAGTAAACTATTTTCATTATCCCCTTCTTCTCTACTTCAGTGATGGCAAAAGCAGAGATGTTGGTGAAAGCAGAAATGAAAACATTAAAACAAAACCCCTCACTAATTCAGTACTTCTTGTATTTCCCCCCTTAGTTATTATTTCCACTTTTATTAACAAAAAGAACAGTAAAATGAGCTCATGGCCAATAATGCTTAATATGATTTTTGTACACAGGTGCAAGCTTTGTGGTGGAGGAGGGCTCCTCAGCAGCCCTTACTACCAATCATTTGTTTGCTACTGACCCTGACACCACTGCAGATGCCTTGGAGTTTGTGCTGGTTTCTCCTCCCCAGTTTGGTTACATTGAAAATATATCGCCTTCTCCTGGGTTTGAGAAGAGCAACATTGGAATAAGCATAGGTAAGTCTTAACAAGTTATGATAACCAAGCAGATTAAATCTGGAGGGCTTGTGGAAGACTCTGCAGAGGGCTCTGGTGGCGCAGATGCAGGTATGGGCATTAATATGTGCTTATTGAGGAACCCAGGTGCTGGCAAAGAGGAGTAGGACTTTGCAGGAGGAGTTCAAAGAGACTGAAACCCTGCAAATGTGAAGACTTGGTCCTTGAGGTAAACAAGGCAATCCTTGTTTTATGCATACAGCTAACATCTCTTAGAATTCATGATATGAGACATTAGTCTGCTCTCCCTGCCTTCCTCTTCAGTCCCCCCTGAAAGATTCCAGCATCCCTTCACCTACACATATGTCAATTAAGTGCAGTAGCCTGGGTCCCACATTAGTTTCCAAGGCAAAGTTACGAAAGTGATAAGAGATGGTGTTTGACTTAGATGGTGACTTCCCTTGTCCACTTTCAAACTGTGTAAGCCAGTTTTGTGTTTCACCCTCAGCAGAACAGACTGTGACATGTTTTGTAATGCAACCAGCTTTTACTAGTATCATCAGCTGGAAACCTGCAATCACCGAGTCTTTAAGTTTTCATTTTTGTGGTCTGTCAGTCAAATAAATTGTAATTAGAATAATATAATCATAGAATCATTTATCTTGGAAAAAACCATCAATTTTAGTGATTAACAATTGCACAATCAGGGAATCTTGGACCACAGATATTTTCCTACGTGTTATTTGAATTGGTTTTATGTAGGCTCAGTTTTGCAGTCTGAAATGAAAAGTGAAAAGCCTCACAGTGCCACCTGAAGCAGAATGATGCACTTTTGGGGGGAGAAAGGGCTTGTGTCCTGCCGTAACCTGTGTAACGTAACTCTTGCAGTCAAAAAATGACAGAGAACCTTAAAAATTCAGGTTATTTATTCTTAGAAAAAAGACACAGTTTCAATTTTTTAAATGATGGATAAGACTAGAGGGCATGAAAATATTGTGGCAACTCATTTTCTCTCTAAAATATGTAGGTTCATTTCAGCTGAAGCACCTGAAAGCCATGAATATAAACTACGTTCAAGCCAGGCACTTGGGAATGGAGCCAACAGAGGACAAGTTTGTACTTTATGTCACTGATGGGTTGCATCGCTCAGCAGAGACTCCATTTTTTGTGCGAATCAGCCCAACTAATGATGAAGTTCCAGAATTCATAGCCAGGAATATTACTGTAAGGAAATAAGCAAAATGCCTGTCATAGAACTACTTTAAGCAGAAACCACTCCTTAATAGAAATAAGAACATTATCTGATACCTGTTCCTCTGCATATTTCCCTTACTTTGTGTAGTTCAGCCTACTTCAGGAAACAGCCCAGTGAAATCCCATGTAAACCTATAAGGCATCTTCAGTGGGATAGGAGCAGGGCATAGCTCTTGGAAATTTGCAGTTAAGTAAAAAGAAGGGCTCAAATCTTTAAACAAATAAGTAATCTAGAAAGCAGAGAGATCTTCAGGCTTCTTCTGCATTCTCAAGAGCTTTCACCTTTTCAATAGACTATTTTTTATATTACTGGAATAGCTTCTCCCCTCTCTGTAGACTGTTTTTAATATAAATAACTCTGTGAGCACAGAGTGTAAACTTACTCTTACTGTGAAGTAAAATTGGATATATAAATTTACATGCATCAATATTTTTAGACACTTTTATGTACTTAAAGGCTTTCTCCTTTGTGCATTTCTGAGCACTAGATTTGGCATTGACTTACCTGATGTATTTTCTATGAATTTGGGAAAGTATAAACTCCTTATCTCAACTTCTCTTTTCATCACGGTAACCACTTACTTTCTCTATGTCTCTTAAATTGGTTGAGCTGGTTAAAAAGCTACTGGGTAAGGTGTGGATGAATGAAGAGATACACTTTTACACAAAAATACCCTAGGCATGAAAGCAGGCTAGAATTCTATAATTTCTTTTTATGTCAAAGAACTGGATGCTTTTTCTTTCATGTTCAGGTTCAAGAAGGGGAGATGAAAGAGCTGGATCTGTCTGTTATCAACGTGGTAGATCTGGATGTGCCCCAAGACCCTCTGGTATTTGGGGTTGTGCAGAGGCCCTCGTATGGGTTCCTTATTAATGGTTTTCACGGCAGTGATGTTCTACACTATAAAGAGTTAATTAAACATGATCACCACAGCCATGGGTTGCTTGTTCATGACTTTTCCATGGACCAACTGAGGAATGGTAGGTGCAGCATTCTTCTGACAATGGTCTTTCATTCCTTTAATGAGGAAAGTGACACACTAAAGAAATCGTCATCACTTACTTATTCACTTGCCTTAAGTTTATTTTCAAGACAATGTTTAGGAATGGAAATTGTCTATTGATTTTAGAAACTGTAAATAAAATCATCCTGAGAGGCCTCTGTGTCAAAAAGGGTACTAATATGAGTAGAAAAATCATCTGTCCTGAAAAAAATACAGAGAATAATGTAACATAATGTAACATCATCAAACAGATTTGTAAACATTTTATGGCACCTAGAATGGAGAGACAACAAGACGATTTAAAAAACATTAGCTGATTATGGGTCTAAGTATTTCTTCAAATGATTACAGAATTGTAGAATATTTTGGGTTGCAAGGGACTTTTAGGGGTCAACTAATTCACCTCCCCTGCCATGGGCAGACACCTTTCACTGGACCAAGTTGCCTAAAACCCCATTCAATCTGACCTTGAAAACTTCCAGTGTTCCACAACCATTCTGGAAAAATTGTTTCAGTCTCTCATCACTCTCACTGTAAAACATTTTGTCGTTATGTCCAACCTAAACCTACTCCTGCCCCTTGTTATGTTACTACAGGCACTGGTAAAAAGTCTCTCTCTGTCTTTCCTATAAACCTTCTTCAGACATTGAAAGGCTGCAATATACCATATGTCTAGCAATAAATGTACAGACTGGGACTCCACAGCTTAGCATGATCAGTCAGCCTGCTTTAAAGCAGCGAATCTATTTCAAGTACATGTAATGAAAAAGTGTATTTAACACTGCAAAGAATATGGTGGATTCCTCCTGACTGTGGCTCTTTAGTGAAACATGGAATCTATCAGTACAAAGAGGGGCATGAATTCTGTCATTCAGATTGCTGTTCAGCCCTCAAAACCCAGGGAAAGATTTTTTTGTCTCTCTGCCTATCTAATATGAACCTTCAGAAATATCCACCAGGTATCCACTCCAAATTCTTCTACCTTCCCAAGTCTTGGTTTTTACTTTCTTTCTTGGCTTTTTCCTTTTGTTATCCACAATGGTGAAGGAGTCACCTTTGGCCTAGAACTTCTGATTGTCCATATTCAGAGATACAAGGTCAGCTGTCCTTCCAAAGGTTTCTTCAAAATTCCCTGGGGACTATTTAAAGCACAGGAAAGTATTACCTGGCACTCTTATAATCTCTATGGTTCCCATCCAAGTGATTTGGAATTAGGAGAGGAGAAAAAAATGTACCTTTTTCAGATTGACAGAGACCCCTTTTCTGGAGAGTCATTACTCAAGTCAGGCTGCTGACCTTGAGTCAATAGTATGTTGTTAGATCACCGAACAGTGGCTCATCGAACTCATCTTCTGATAGCTAAGGCAAGTTTATTGTTACCCTAGCATACGGGGAGGGGAGATGGAAGAAAGGTGATTGAAGCAGAGTGAAACAATGAGAGGGATTTTGCAGGAGTAAGATTAAGTTGTTCTTTTAATTTTTCTCACCCATTCTCCCTCTCCCTCAATTTCCCTCTCATTTTTCTCCCCCTTCCTGCCTCACATAGGAATGAAGCTGATGTACATGCATGACAACTCTGAAAACCTCACTGACAGCTTTAAAATTCAGCTCTCAGACGGAAAACATAAAGTCCTCAGAGCCATTTCAGTAAAGGTCATTCCAGTTAATGATGAGAAACCAGCACTGAGCAAGTAAGTAATTTGTTCCTATTTCTGACAGTGGGATATGTTCAGACAAAATGATGGAAAAGTGAACAAAACACCAAATCATAGATTCATACCACTGTTAAGGCTGGAAAAGGTCTTTAAGATAACCAAGCTCAACCATCAACCTAACATCCCACTGTGTTCTCCATTAAGCCATGTCTTTGGTGTCTGATGCGAAGAGGAAGCCATAATTACATTTGTGTTACATTTATGTTATATAATTATATAATTACATTACATTACAGACTAATGTCAGTAAAAATGTTTCTATGTAGATCTCTATTCAGCCCACCTAACAAAAACAATTTTTACTGAAAGAAGAGCATGCTTAGCGTTGCTCTATATTGAGCAAATAGAGGAAAAATAAAAGTATGTGGGGAAACATATTCACTGTTTCTTTCACAAGTTGCTTCAAGGTGTTTGCCAGGTGTTGTACCTCTGCTGAACACTGTCCACCTTGGTACTGTTTTTCCCTTCCCTTAGACAAACACCTACCTAAAACACCTCTCTGAAAGCAGCTCCGGATTTTGGCATGAGAGGATCCATGCCAAAGCTTGGATCACAAGCTTGTAGCAGAAGAAGGGCTCTCAGATTATAGTTTTCTTCTTTTATGTTCTAAAATTCTTTCTCTCCACCATAATTCAAGTGCTGCAAAGGCACACACTAGCTTCCCTTACGCATCAAAGCTAGAAGTCATAAATGAATTGGACATGATCAGAAATTGCCTGGCAGACCATTTAGAGATAGGCAGCTGGCTGCAAGAGAGCCAAACCTCCTGGACATTTTAAACAGGAGCTCATCCCTTGGGATCTCCAACTGATGACTTGTCACAGAGCATCAGGACCTCCATACTTGTGACTGTTTTCTAGCCCCAGACAGGCAGATGGGAAGCTAAGAGTCCAAAGGTTTTGTGGGTATAGTTCTGAACCTCTAAACTTTTCCTTTCAGATTCACAACCTGTTCAGCAGACTGCCACTAAGGAGGGAATTTCTGATCCCTCAGGGTATTTGGCCTACTTTCAGATCAGAGTTACATTTCCCATTGCAAAGAATTTTTAATGTTATTTTTTTACCAGGTAGAGCTTCCTGGAATAACAAATGTTAGTTTCTTAGTTAAAAGATTTTCAATGACCACATAAAACTAACATGAGAGAATGTCAATTTTCAGTCAGAATAAAGAGTATAATTTATGTATGCATATGTCGCCCTGATTTTTTCAACCTTCCCTTCTGTTTCACAGTTTCATATTTTGAGTTCTTTCTCACGCTCTGGTCTGCAAACACCAGCAAATATTTATCATAATTTCAAAGTAGTTTACATTCCTGTTCTTAGAGATATGGACAGCTGATAGACAGTTATCTTAACCAACAGGATGGGGAGAGGTATCAACCTTCTCCCCCAATCCCTGGCCTTTTTAAAGATACAATATATTAAAGTCAGACTTTCAAATAAAGTAGGGTTTTAGTTCATGCCTTCTGATCAAAGTGTGAGTGTGTGTTTGTGTGTGTGTGACAGACTACATCATCCATATATCATGTACAGATAATTACTGATAATTGCCTATTTGTTCCTCACATACTACAGCTTGATCTACTATTTTCCACCCTCTCTCTCTCTGAAAGAAGATGATGAAATACAAGAAGCCAAGTGTTTTTAACTTTCCCCAGCTAGATCCAGAAACTGTTGGTTCTTTGTCTGGCAATGTTAGGTCTCATCACTTGGCATTCCTGTGAAGAATAGATTGAGACACCTACTCCAAAATAGCTATTCCTTTATAAGAAGCTACTGCCTCTTGCCTGTTACTCCTCCACTCAGATAAGGTGTGCTGTATTTAAGCAGTAGTGCTTTAAGAAAATGCTCAGTTTGGCACTGAACATGGCTGACACGTTCAGTCACTACATCTTCACTGTAGGGTACAAAGCTCCTTATGCTAGTGCAGTATTTTACAGGTGAATATTGGGCAGTACCTCTAAGCTTTTCTTAACCTTTTCAGCTTGGGTCACTTTCCACCCCAGGGATTTTCAGCTCTCACTTCCATTAGTTATGGTCAACAGACTGAAGAACTTGTGATGGGATGTTTATGGCTGGAAAAGAGTGCCCCTTATTCACAGTGATTGCCAAAACCTCAATCTGTCACCTCTTGGATTGCATCCTGTAGCAGAGAGTGCCCTTGGGGAATGTAAAGCCTTCACACATTCCTGCTGAGAGCTTCTTCCCAAAATGAGATGTGGGTGCTAGAAAGAGCACAGAGAAGAAGCCAGTTAGATATGTGTGTTTTGCAGATAAAGGTGAGCCTTGAGGACTAGTTGTTTGAAAGACAGTCATTTCCTAAATAAACAATCAATTCATTAGAGCCAGTATTGCTGTGCTCTATGTTAGCAGTAATAATGCCCTCTATCTGTTTACATTGTCTTCTTCCTATAAATTATATGAAAGTAAGCAGAGCAGGGTGCAGGGGAATAAGAGAGATGTGTTAAATCAGTTTGTTTTTGGTTATCTTTGTCATTTCTCACCACTGCAAGGAGAAGCTTGTGTGCTCTGTTTGCTATTTTTCTCTTTTGAACTGAAATAGGCACCCTTCTTCTATTCTCTCTGCAATTGTCATTTCTGTCAGCATTTGGTTAATCCCTATTTCTGGCAGAGAAATTACATGTTGAAAAGGTTCCTTTTATTGCATCAATACGTGACTTTTAATTTTTTCAGGAAGAACGATATAGAGGTGAACATAGGTGAAACTCAAATAATTTCTAGTGCTGTTCTGTCAGCAGAAGATAAAGATACCCCCAGGGAGAGAATTTACTACTTATTTGAAAGACTTCCAGAAAATGGTCAGCTTCAGCTCAAGGTTAGTCTTTGTACTTCAACAAAAAGCAGGCATGCAAAGAACTCTCTCTTTTTAGAGCAAAATGAAGTTCATTTTCCTTTTCTCTCAAATGTCTGTCATATTTTGAAGTAGACAGTTTCTCCAGTTTGACTGTTGAAGGAGTGTTTGAGCCAAACAATGATGCTCTCCCAGAGGCTTTGGCATGAAAACCCAGGTCCTGAACAGGAGAATAAGGAACATAAAAAGCCTGGCAAATCATCTGAGGTGAAAATTAGGAGAGGTGCTGGGATAATCATTCCACAAGTTGTGATTGAATGGGGGGAAAATCCTTGGTTAAAAAAAAAAAAAAAAGCCTTTACTTCAGTTACTTCTGGGTTCAGAAAGCGTGGAAGGAGTTGCATGTGAAAGAATAAGGAATATCTCATCAACCAGAAAAAATGCATGGGGCGAAGGAAGGGAAAAGGAAGATGATGCAAAGGATATATCATGAGGAATGGCAAAAAAGATCAGATTAGAAATGGAAGATGAAATTATAATCTGTTGACCAAAGATAGAAAAAAAGAGCTTCTTTGAAATAGCATGCATATGTGATGGAAATAAATTTCCTTTTCTAAAACTTGTGAACTTGGAAAGCATTTTGATGCTGGATCTCAGCATTAATCTGTGGATCACAAGAGATCTGTGAGTTAAGTCATCTGTGGATCACATGAGATCTGTGAGCTAAGTCTGTGGCAGGAGACAGCCTCCGACTGGAGTCTGTCAGTTTGAACATATAGGGTACATATATATATCTTAGCTCTCTGTCCTTGATAACCTTTGCTCTAAATCTAGTGATGCTGTTACTGCTGCTAAATGTCAACTTCATGGATCAGTCCAATTTAGGGTACTAGGCTATCTTCAGAAAAGTAAGAAATTTTCTGGGGTGATTCAGTTGCTTTTTTTGTTGTTGTTGTTTTTTTTGCAGCAGAGGATCTCTCAGGCTCTAAATTTCTGTGCTTCCATGAAGTTACTTCTGATACTCTTTTAGCTATGATTTCAGATAGAACAAAGAGCAGATTTGTGAAATTAAGAAAGAGAAAACATAAGCTGGGTCAGGAGGTACTTTATTTTCATCTTGGTGTCTGATTGAGCAGTGTGCAGAAATTTATTTCCTGGAGTAAAAGTGGCTAAACTCCATATTAGTCTATTTTATTAATGATAATTTTCCAGCCTTATATCTGTTGGAAAAAAATTTGAGATATTTGCTGCCCTTGAAAACATGAGGAAAAAGCCTATAGAAGGAAAGCCAGGTAGCTGCCACTAACAGTCCATTAACTACAAGGAAAAACAATTAACTGGGAAGGATGTGTGAGTGATTATCAGTTAATGAAGAATGCTTATGCTTTTTAGGTAAGACAAATGTGGGTGACTCTCCAAACTGGAATGAAGTGCACTCAAGGAGATGTGGATATGAACCTTGTGAGATATGTCCACACAGGAACTGTGGGGTCCAAGAAAAAAGACAGCTTCACATTTTACCTCTGGGATGGGTACAACAGATCCCCAGCTGTGGACTTCTACATAAATATCAAGGACTTGGAAAAGGGTAAAGATCCACTAAACTTACGTTTTACAGTGCCTGTTCCTGAAACCAAGATATTTGAGTATGTGTCCTGATCCTTTCCTTAGCACTATATAGTCCCTGGCCAGCATCCCTGCAGATGCTGTAAGATTATTTGCTTGGTTTTACTGTTGGCCAGGTCCTGGGATTTGAAAAGGCTCTGCCAAATGCAGTGTGTTGCACATTGCCTCCCAGCACTCCCAGCTGCTTTGCAAATAGAGCTGAAAATATCTTTCTGAAACTAGCTTTGTGTCTGAGTAAATCAGCACAGAAAAACGCCAAGAATATAAAAAGGTAGGCAAAAGACTGTTCAGAAACAACTTTGTCTCCCAGGTTATTCTTTACGGTCTCTCTTTTTTTATTACGTCTATGTAAGAAACATAAAGGTTTACCCGACACTGCTAAGATTGGAAGACGTGTCAAAAGAGGCTGTGGTCTCTTCGTCCTTGGCCCCAATGGTTTTCAGATTCCAAGAGGAAAAAGCCCCAAGCAATGTGGCTGTGCCTGATCCCATGGCTGACCCTGCTTTGAGCAGAAGGTCAGAATAAAGATATCCTGAAGTCCCTTCCATGCTGAATTTCTCTATAATCTTAAAGTCTTACACTTTTTCTACCGGCAATGGCTTTCCTGTGACTAAACAATGCAGAAGAGATCATCCAGTTCAATATGACTATTTTATTGTTGTTTTGTCTATTCCGCAGGAGACATTGCTGTTTTTACAAAACCTCTTGAAGTGCCAAAAGGAGACCGCAGCTACATTACAACCAATGTCCTCCTCGCAGTGGATGGTACTGACAAGCCAGAGGAGCTCCTTTATGTGATAACCTCCCCACCGCAATATGGACAAATAGAGTATGTCAGCTATCCTGGCATCCCCATTACGAGCTTCAGTCAAATGGATGTAGCACAACAGATTGTCTGCTATGTTCACAAAGCCAAGGCAGTTGTTCATGAAGATACATTCAGGTAAGGTGTAGTACCCCACTCCCCAAGCTCTTCCCCTTGAATTTTTGGGGTATTTAAGAAACCTGCACTACACAACACAAAACACCCAAAAAACCTCAAAAGAAATTATTAAAAAAGAGCTGAAAGCTCCGTGTGAACTCCCAATATACAGCACATCTGTTTCTACTGCAATAAATATAGCTGGGAGTGCTTTGGTAATAAAAGCATTTTCTCATTGATGCTGAAAACATAACCAGAGACACATTTACTCAATGATACTAGCTTCAACATTATCATAGCACCCAGGCATACACAGCTGTTGAGGTTTAAGTGAGAGAGAAGGACTGAGAACATACTTGGTGGAATTTTCCTTTGGTTTCTTGCTACAGCTGGATGTGGTAAAGCTGGTCCATTCAAGTATTAAATAATGGCTTTCTTATGTGTTATAATTTATCATATTAATTTTATTATGTTTTTTTTGAATCCCTAAGTATTCTGGAATATAATGAGAACCAGCCCACTTAATCTATTTTGACACTACCATAGCTCAGAAATTCATGTAGACACTTGAAATTTTGGGATAAATACACAGGTTTACTTGCAGGCCCAGTTCAGCAGCCTAATGATAATTATTTTCACCTGTTTCTAAAATTTTCCACTTAGAACTGTTAATACTAGGTGCATTCATTTTGTTCTAAAAGGAACCTTCCTTGATTATAAAGTAGAATGATGCAATGAATTATCATGAGATAAAAAGCATATGTACTGGTCAAAATCTTATGGACAGTTTTTGTAAAAAAGATCAAAATTAGGGAAAAGGAGAAGCTCAAAAATAAAGAAAATGTTTCTAAAGGAAGAATCCTTAAATTAATGAGTTGGCTCCTAAGAGCTGCAATTCAGAAAAGACTGCCTTTTACACTCTCCTAGAATAAATTCCTGATCTGAATGGCTTTTTCTGTGAGGTAGGATGAAGTTCAAGAACATTGCCCATTTTGAGAAGTTTTTTGCAAGCAAGTCAAGCAAGTAGGGCATCAAATAAATCTCCCTGTGATACTGGGTCAGGCAGCATTGTCCAGAGAAAACCCAAAAGTTATTCTGAAACTTTCCTCAGATGAAACACTTTTTAACTATCTCTTCCTCTGCATTCAATGTGGTGGAAATTCTAGTCAGGAGATTTGTCTGATTCATTTGTACTCACTACAGAAAACGTGAACAAATATTTCCCAGTTTTATGTTTCTTAATTGTGAAACGCTTTCACCGAAACTAGAATTAGATTATACAAGTAAGGCTGCAGTCATACCAGCCCTAGTTTGGCCAGCATAGTACAGTGGCTGGAGTCAGTATGACTTCCATATTCCAAGGAAAGCAGATCAAACAATTCTAGGCAAATTGCAAATGTGGATAAACCAAATGTTTTCTGTTAAGGCCAACAGCTAAGAACCAAACTAGAAAGCCAGCCTTATAAAAGTAAGATTATGATGCTTTATGAAATACTGATATTTGATAACTATTTTAATCCCAATAATTATGTTCCTTGATGTTTGGAAAATAATTTGGTTTTGTGTAGACATGTAAATATTCTGGAAGAATAGTATTATTATTTCAAAAAGGAATTAATTATATGGGTAATTGTGGGAGGAGGAAGAATCAACTGACCAGATTTTTACTTCCCACTAAAGTACTTCCTTCAGACATAAATTTACCTTTATTGTTTGGTGCTGTTGGCCTGGAAGAAAAATTTGGCAGTGCTTGTTTGGACAGACAACTTCAAGTGATTAGCGACCTGACATCAGATGCTGGCAGCAGGATACTAAAAGGACATGCTAATATCCTCCATTTTGACATGCTGGCTCAATTTTGTAATGAGTTGGCACTATTTATGATTCCATTTTTATCTTTTAAATGCTATGACAGATGGTAGGTCCTATCGCCAACTCCATTGCCATCAAACTGCAGAAAGCATGAAATGTTGGTAGTTGTGAAATCAAACCATGCATCATGTTCTCCAAACTTTGCCTGGGAATTGTACCCTAAATTTCATCAGAGTGAGACTATTGTCTACTCTCCACTCCTGAGGAAATTACAAAGCAGACATAAACCAGAAATAAAAAACAACCAAAATCTCCCAAAGTGCAGAAGAAGGACATCTTGGAAACAGGCAATTTCATCACCTGTGAAACTGAGCAGTGAATGAAATTCATGGTAAATTTCAGTTTGATGTATATATGCAGGAGCTTTGTTCCTATCTGGTATTCTGGAGAAGGCTGGAGGAATCTTCAGTTTCACAAACTGAATTATCTAAGCCTTTCACTAAATAGTGTTTGCTGAATCATCCAAATGTTTTTACAGCAATCAAAAGAATGAGAGAGAATTCAGTTCTGCTGCAATCATCCAGGCCTTCTGAGAGAAGGTTAAGGTCTTGACTGAAGGTGCTTTACCCCTTTTTTTCTCCTAACGCAGTATTTATCATCAATATTCTAGTTCTTTATTTGATTTCAGATAGCTTACAAATAGCACAACCCTTTTACCATTGGCACAATAGCACTAGGTCAGTGTAGACAGATGTCTCTAGGTTCCCAGCTGGGAGTACCATCCTCAGTAAACATATTTCTAACTGCTCCATAGTCCCTGCTCTGCCTATGCTCATTCCCATCTGTTTCATGGCATAGTGCCAGTTTACAAGTGATCAAGCTCTAATCATCCAATGTTGGTGAAGGCAATGAGGAGTTTTAGATGGACAGTCTGTGTGACACAGTAAGTAGCTCCATGACCTACAGAAAGTCACTCACACTCAAGTCATGCAGGAATACACTAGGTGTTGACCCTATAATTTTAAAAATACTTTTTCAAGGTCTTCAGCCAAGAGACCAAGGGGAAACAGATAATCCACTAAATGTCAGCCAGTCCCCATTTTACTGGTAGAAGAGTATCAGGTGGAAAGCAGCCATCCAGGCTGGCCCTCATACTGTCTAAAACAACTGTCCCACTCTAGTACAGATTTCTTTGCACTGCAGACTTTGCTCTGACTCAGGCAGAACATAACTGTGTGAAAACCACCTTACAAAATGTTTTTGCACATACTGTGCAGCATAATCACTCAAATTTATGTAGAAGGACAGGTAACTCATACATGCCATAAGTTGATGGGACATGAAGGATTGTGAGACATTTTCAGAGCAATTTTAATTTCATATACCCTCAAAAGTTTTTTTTTTTACAGACATGTAAATGTTCCATGTAATGCTCTTCAGAAGAAAATACATAAATAATGATCTTGACAATGAAATCTAAGATGAATTTTAAAGGCTAAAAGATTGGTTTTCTCCACAACTAAATTTAATCATAAATTCCTGCAGACCATGCTGTCACTCCTATGGCAAAAGCCCGTACCCAGCTGGTAGGCTTCTGTCATGGTTTAACTGCAGCCAGCAATTAAGCACCAGGCAGCTGCTCGCTCCCTCCCTACCTGGTAGGACTGGGGAGAGAATTGGATAGGTGAAAGTGAGAAAACTCATGGGTTGAGATAGAGACAGTTTTATGGGTAAAGTGAAAGCTGCACACACAAGAAGAGCAAAACAAAGAATTCATTCCCTGCTTCCTGTGGGCAGGCAGATGTTCAGCTATCCCCAGGAAAGCAGAGTTCCACCACACACAACAGTTACTTGGGAAGACAAATGCCACTACTCCAAATATCTCCCCCTTCCTCCTTCTTCTTCCCCAGCTCTAGACACTGAGCATGACACCAGATTGTCTAGGATATCCTTTGGGTCAGCTGGGGTCAGCTGTCCTGGTTGTGTCTCCCTCCCAACTCCTTATGCACTCCCAGCCCAATCACTGTGCAGTGTGAGAGGCAGAAAAAGCCTTGATGCTGTGTAAGCACAGCTCAGCAGTAACAAAACCAAAGCATCCTTATGTTACCAACACTATTTACAGCACAAATCAAAATCACAGCCCTGTACAAGTGACTATGAAGAAAATTAACTCTACCCCAGTCAACAACAGCAGAGCTTCCAACAGATTTTCTCTACAGCCTTGGGCCCCTTTCTCTTAGTTTTGAAAAGAATTTATCTGCAGTGAATAATCAAACCTTAAGAGTATCTAAGAAAACATCACTACTTGAGAGAGCCAGAAGATACTATATGGCTATTGATAGAAATTACCAGCAAGTGCAGATATGACTATTCAATAAGTTTGTGCTATGGATATCTATGTTTTTAACATTACCCTATACAATTTGTACAGTTCTTCCCAATATCTTAGTATTTCAGTGAAACTTTACTAGACTTTTGTAAAGAAACATAAATCAGTTCCTCTGAATATATGAAAATTTAAAGATACAGTTAGTGCCTAAACAAACCTATGACGTGAGATAAGGCTTTTTCCAGTTTGGCTTTTCAGATAGTTTTGGGGGCATTGGGTACAAAAGATTTGTAACAGTGAACAGAAAGAAACCCAAACTAAACCAGGCAGGTCATGCACTTCACATACCTCTTCCTGTAAAATGTAGGTGCTACTGCCAGGTACCAAGTGAAGTGAATTTTAAGGATGCGTAAGATACGTATGCCAGAAGCTACAATAAGCCTCCCAGGCAGCCTTTCCTTTTAGATCTGCTCCACCCGTACCTCAGCTAGAAGACAAGACCAGTTCCATTATGACTGTTGATCTTCAAGGCCTTTCCTCTGGCATCAGCTCAATCCCTTCCAGTGTGTTGAAACTCATTATATCTGTCATATACCTGGCTGTCATCTTTCATGTTTTTATATTTTACATCCACTCCACTCAGTTTGTGCACTGCTCCACCCAGCTCTTCTATTTTTGCAGTGTCAATACAGGCAAGTCCTGTAGTAAAGGTCTGCATTATCATTTCATTTCAGTACATGGTGAATCAAGAACAGATGCTGAAGACTGCCTTGCCTCTCTTTGCCAGATTCATCATCAGCAATGGACTGAGGACTAAGCATGGGACATTCAGGATCGCCTTGGAGGCAGCTGACCAGGCTCTGCCCATTCTATCTAGGAACATGGGGTTAAGATTAATGGAAGGAGCTATGGCACCTCTTACTCCTGATGTACTGCAGCTTTCAGATCCAGACACTGCGAAAGAAAACCTTACCTTCCTCTTGGCTCAGCTCCCCCAGTATGGTCATCTCTATTATCGTGGGGCTGTACTACTGCAGTACAATTTCACACAGCAAGATGTGGACAACAGGGAGGTTGCATACAAACATGGAGGTGGGAATTCCCAGATTGACAGATTTACATTTGTTGCCACAGACAGGACTAACCAAGGCTTTGTTGTGAATGGGAGGGTGCAGACCGAGCCAGTGGCATTCACCATTCAGGCAAGTGTTACCACAGACCTACATAAGAGAGATATATAGCACGATAAGATAAAAAATGTAGCAGTTTTGATGACAGCTGGTACTTGCTGAAGTCTCCAATTTAACTGTGCAGCTAAAATATTTGCTTTCTATGTTCCATGAATAATAAATCCGGGGAATTAACTACTTGCCAAAATGCATAAAGATAAGCAAGTAGTTAATTCCTTATATACTTAATACTTGCATGCTAAAAATTTTACATAGGAATCTCAGCTATGGGAAAAGATAGAACTTTCTCCTTCTCTGCTTTCTCACTTGGTGTCTGGCCCTGTGATTTGCACACATGGGTGTGTGAGTATGACTGGTGATCTTCATGTCACAGGAATCTTGAATTATAGCCACTTTGCTTCCCTACCTAGACATCCTGTCCTCTCTCTGAGAGTCTCTGTAAGATGCCTGCTCTGATTCTTCTTTCTTTGCTAGAATCTTTCTGTTCACTTTCCATTTCCCCTGTTTTCAAGTCCTTCATATTTTGTCATAAGCTGAGATATGTTTGCTGTGATATTTTTCTATGTGTCTATGCGTCATGTTTCAGTACACAAAGTAGGCCTAGTTGCTTGTGTGTCAAAATTCTGCATTTCAAAACCATGATACTAATGAAGAGGCTGTTAATATTTCCTGATGACAAAGTTTCGAGTTATATGATGAGTGAGGAATACTATTTGAGCTGAGGGTGAGATATGGGAACAGCATCAACCATTGTGGAATGCTAGAAGATTCATCAGAATTTATTAAAGGTGGTATTGTTATTATAAAACAGAGGTGACAAACCTTTGCTGCAGTTATCTTCTGCTGTGAAGAAAATTACATAAAAAATGAGGACTGTGGGGAATATTGGGACATCAGGGCAGTGGTACATAGAATTTGTGTTACACTCCCCAGAGTGTACTGTAACTTGCTGCATGTGGCAAGTGATGGGCAATCTGGGCCTGGAAACTTCTCATGTGAAGTACAACTTAACTGGAACTCAGGGGTCTGCAGCAGACTGTGAGCCAAAGTGGCTATTGCCACCCTGATCTGGCTACTGCTTTTCTAGTGAAAACAGGACGGAGAATATCCTGATGTTGTCAAATGAATGTCTAATTTTGATTTAGGTGGATCATTTGGACAAAATGGCACCAAAAATTATTCATCTCCATTGCTTTTCTGATGTGGAACTGCTGAAGAATGGCAATTATGGGATTTATATTACTGCCAGGTCCCTGAGGGCATCTGACCCCAATACAGAAGATGACAAAATAATTTTTAAGATTTTGCGAGGTCCTCATTATGGCTACCTGGAAAATATAACAACAGGTGATTTCTTTTATAATCTCTATTTTGGGCAGACCAGACCAGATTTTAATCCGTACCCTGTTAATGTTTGCTTGATAGAGAGAATCAAAATTTCTTAGCAAACTTAGGGCAAAATTTGACTCTAGTATCAAAATTTTACAATGAAACCTGAGTCTTAAGTTTGTTATGAATCCTCAAAGAATTTGAGATAATTTTTAATAGCTGCTGTTGGGAAACTTTTTTATTTCTATCAAGAAAAAAAAGATTAATATTGAACTTGGCCTTTTGATAAACACGTTACACATGAAAAAATTGGCAAGGGCTTATAATGAAAAAATGTTGCTATTTAGCTATAAACTCACTTTTCTCTAAGTTCAGATTCTCAACACAACAAAAAGTTCAGAAGAGTCTATTATGAGCTACATGATTCTTACATGCAGGCTTTTGGATCACCTGCATATTACGTGTCTTTCCTAGGTGGATTCATTCAGGAAGGATTTAGCCAAAAGGATTTAAACAGCAAAATCATATTTTATGTCATCAACCAATCACGAGAAGTGAATTCAGACAGCTTGGATTTTCGAGTGACAGATGCCAGTGGAAACTCTGCGGCACCCCAAAGGTAGCTCCACTCCTTGTTGATATGATCTGTGCTGCACTGTGCTTGCCGCTCCCTGGGGCGCATGAACATGTGCTGGGCTTGAAGCCATGCAGACATGGACACAGATACAACTTGATCTCCCATTGCTTTTGTTAGAATAGAGGAGGCTCCTTCCCTTCAAGAAGGTGAAATACAAGGGATGAGCTCCAGGTCAGACTGGGTCACAGTTCTCAAGGACCTTTGGGCCTCACTGAGAAACATAATACATTTACTGGAAGCTGTGCATTTGCAGGTCTGAGATGCTCCATGCTGAAGGACGGGACTACTCCTTCATGAACATGGTCCTGCAGTTGCAAGTCACTCTTGCCCTTACCTGTTGGCAGTGCATTTTTCCACAAACTTGAGGTTACAATGGAGGGGATACTCTCCAATGACAAAACAGTGAGCACAATATTTCTGCAAAAGAGAATTAAAAGAAGGTGGAGAGCACACAGCATCTTCTTTGTCATCCACTGCACACAGTATTAGGCACACTGTCCACTATCTCCTTGTGACATACAATATGAAAAATTAGAATATGATCCAAACTGTGCTTTGATGATAAAAGCCAGAAGTGTGAGTAGCTCGTCAGCAGAGGCAATGCTTCTTTTTATTTCTGAAAATAGGGCTAAATGTTCAACCAACTTATTTAATCAGAAGGAAAAAAAAAAAAAAAAAAAAAAAACATTNAAAAAAAAAAAAGCTTTTTCTGAGCTAAACTGTCTACTCACAAACCATGGCGGAAAAAGAGGAGCAGAGAAGCAGAGAGCTGTACCTGGAGGCAGAGCACTTCCCTGAACGCTGGAGAGAGGACAGGAACTGAACTGGGCTGGAGGCAGCATTTAGGCAGTTATGAGCTGTGCCAAAAGATGTCCCTATACACAAACACATCTGAGCACGGACAGCCCAGCTGCTCTGTGCCAGCTTGCAGATGAACCAATACTAAAGCCACCATTATGTGATGCCACTCCTCACGGGAAAGTGCAACTCCTTGTAAATGAATGGCAATGTGTAGCACAGCTTTAGGAAAAGACTAAAGAAAAGGCTCCTTTTTTTGCAGGAAATGGGCATTACAGTGAAGTTATCCACTAGCAGATGAAAGGGTTTTTTTAGTGAAAAAATACTATTTTAATTTTGGATTTAAATTTTTGTGAGATACTTTCTCAATTTAAAATATTTATCACCTAATGATCACTGGTTCAAAATACACAATTTATTGTTCATTGTCCTAGCTTTTATTTGTGTGCTGCTGGACTACGTCTGGTAGTAGTCCATCTTCTTTAGCAAAAATAAAGCAAATCAGCTTCTAAATGGGTTTTCCACAAAATTAGCATCAGAGAATAGTGAAAAACAGGAGGAAACTTCCATTGGTGATAGAGCTAGTCAGCTGTGAAAGGCTAGAAGTTTGTCTTAGTAAAGTTCAAATTGTAAATAGCGCAGCTTATTTTCCTTCAATTTGCACTCTCATTCATCCCTCTCTGACTCTCACATTTTTATCTCCCTTTATCACAGCTTTAAAAAAGGAAAGATCTTTATTGACTATTTTGTGCAGTACACAATCTTCTGAGGTTCAGACACTGCCCCCATCCTCCATAAACAATTCTAAAATTCAGTGCATAAGACACCTGGAATCATATAGGGGAAAGGTAGAAAAGTGATGCATGCAGAGTACTAAAGTAAGGGGAGGAGAGAAGGCCCTTGCACAGGGGCAGAAAAGTCCTAGAGCATACTCTGTATGATACAGGAGACTTAGAGGATAGATGAAGGTAGATGGGTGGATGTTGCGTGATTAAAGAATTGGGTCTTCATGGTTTGCATCAATGAAGCCAATTGTATTGAATACACTGCTGGTTTATACACATTTCAAGCATGAGCTAAAAATAACTACTTACTTAAGCAATAACAACCATAACAACCACATCTATGTTTCTTAGGGACATTGTTTAACTATGGGTTAGCACAGACTTGCACAGGCCTGTACTGCCTTGCACACCTAGCACTCCCTTATCTCCTCTTCCTCCAAGGTCCTGCCTTGACTTGCCAGGTCTTGTGGCCCACTAAATTTAGCGCATCTACTTCTGTAATGAGTTCAGCAGTACTTTGAGTCCTACCTTCTACCTGTATTCCCACAGGTGGAAAGGAGAATATTGCTGAGAAAAGACTGGGGAGTGAGTATAATAAAACTACAAGGCTAAAGGGAACCAGGATAAACAGTGATAACTTGGCCTGTTGTTGTTATGGACAAACTGCTCTTCTCAAAGTTATTGCAGAATCCCTCTGGCTGTGAAACAAGGCTCAAGTATGTTTAGGGTAGATCAGGGCTGGTCTGGAAGATTTATTACCTGCCTCTTCCTAATCAGTTAAATCACACAAATGTGTTGATTTGGAGACAAAGACTCAGTATGTGTATTGGCTAAATCAGCAGTCGGGAGAGAAGGCTCCTCACAGAGCCTCTGGCAGCAGGGGCTCGGAGTGAGAGGCCAGGTGGCTTAGCTCTACACTCACATTCCTTTTCTCCCACAGGCTGGAGCTACGGTGGTCTCGAATTGAAATGCTACAGACTGAATATGAGGTGTGTGAAAACGTGGGAGTGGTGTCTCTGAAAATCACCAGGGCAGGACACTCGAGGGAGTCTGCCTTTATAACCATGAAGGTAAAGCCAAAAGCCAACAACCTAATTAAATATGAGAAGTGCAGCCTGTTATTTTATTCCACAGATGTAAAGATAATTCAGTAATCATCAAAGAGACCAAGTGATTCAATCCATACATACGGGGACATTATCCTTGCTACTACAGATGGCTGAAACATTTCTGACTTGAGTTTTAAGTAGAAATGCTAATTAACCAAACCTGGAATGTTTTGGAGCAGGATTTCAGTTTTGATGAAAAAACAGAGCAGGCAGTTTCCACTGGCACTGTGCTCAGAAGTTTGGTTTCCAGGATCTGCCACTTTAAAATCCAGGCTTTGGGCAATCTGGGACCTTAGGGCTTTATTTTACCTTCTCAGGCTGGAGGAGCCCAGGAGGTATAGGGGCTTCAACTACACAGCCATGGCAGCCTTCTTCTTTTCTCCTCTTACTGCCCACAGCATAGGAAAACACCCAATATCTTCAATGACTAGTTCTGTCTTATGCCAAAAAGACTAGACTGAAAGTGGCAGGCTATAATTTTGTAAAACAGGTTTTGTGCAACTTGCCTTCACAAACTTTATCTTTCCTCATAAAATGGAAATTCCAGTATTTTATCAGCTCCCTTTGCTAGAGGAATACCAGTTTTTTTTTCTCCTTCACAGTTTCTCAGGATTATAACCTTAATTAGAAACATAATTTTGATTTTTCTTCCACAGAAGTTAGTGGTAATTTCACTAATGATGCCATCAGGGGCCATTCTGTCCTACACTTCACAGACTCCGGTGATTCTACTCTAGCAGTCATTTGCAGAAACAGAGCAATGAAACTGATTCCAGCATCAAGAGCTGAAACACATACACTGTGTGGAAACTGGTGTCCTCTGGTACCTCCCGTGAAAATTCAGGGAGTTGCTGGAATCCTTGTATTTCCATATGTAGGGTTCACATCTATCCTAATGAATCATTGGGGACCACAGGAGGCTCTGGGCAAAAAAGCTTCTTTCAAGACATCACAAGGGGCCAAATAAGAAAACAGGGTCAGGTTGTTGCTGTACTTCTGAGATGACAGGATGTGTTTGTCTAGGAGCCGGGTATGGCAGGGCCCCAGCATGGTGAGCAGCAGTGTTACCTTGTGGTGTCAAATAGCCAATCTGAGAGGGGAATGAGCAAAATTATAAGATAAGAAAGTAGTTAGTTTGTTTTTTTTATGATGCATTTTTTAAGCCATGAACAAGGACAGAATGATAATTGCACATATGAAGGTTTATTCTTCAGGTCTTTATCTTTTTTTTTCCAGCCTGAGTCTATATATGGGTCGGCCTGTCTATTTGAGATGTACAAAGTACCTTCAGAATGCAGCAGAATGCAGTGGTTCAGTGAAATGGATAACAACACAGCATTTACTGTTTGATTTCTTCTCAGGTCAACGAAATATCTGCTAGGCTGGAAAAGGACTTCACGGTGGCTCCCTCCAAGCTTGTTCAGTTTGATCCAGGTATGAAATAGTTCACTGAATAACTCTAAAATTAATTCACTGATTTTGGAAGAGTAAACTCTTGCCTTGGAGAGTACAATCCATTACATATCTGTAGCTAGAGAAGCTGAATAGTATTTAAGACTTGGGCTCATTTTTTGGAAGAACTGTGGACTTCTTTCAGGAATTGGTATCTTTATTACTTAGCATGAGATTGCCTATAGTCTTTTACATCAGTTAAAATAGCAAAAGCGCTGATATGATGTTTCCAATCTCGCAACAACTAGGGTGAATAGGACTCACCCCGGGCTGAGCTGTGGGATGCTTTAGACTTCAGTCATTATAGGTGAAGCCCAGGACACAGGTCAAATTTGGATTAAACTAAATTTAGAACAACCTAGGTTATTCAAGATGGCCAAGGCCCTTTTTCATTCACAGACAAACCTGAAGTCACCCAGTAAAAACAAGGAAACAAGAAAAACAATGATAAAATTTGGCTAAAAGGTTGCACTTCAATCTATCATGGTTGATGGAACTGTTCCATCTTTAAAGTTAAGCTTTTTAGATAAAAATGCTATGATACATTTTCTCTTGAAAATCACACTGGAAGTTCTAAATCTATGTATTCCAGTGCAATTTTGCATGCCTGCAGAAGTTTTTTGTTACAGTGTGTGTACTTCAGCTGAATCATCATTGCCCAGGAACAAATTCAAACATAATGTTATTTGGAAGAACAGCAGGAGTCCACCCAGTCACTAGGAGCACAATAGCATACACAATCCACTCCATTCTAGCTGCAGACATGTTAATTAATCTATTTCTTTGACACCCTGATTGATTGAAATGGTACTTAAAGATTAATTAAAATGTTTATTTCTGTTAGGAGTGTCAACCAAGATGTGGAATATAGCAATTACCTATGATGGATTAGAAGAAGATGATGAAGTCTTTGAAGTAGTTCTGAACTCCCCTGTGAATGCTGTTCTTGGCAGACGGACAAAAGCTGTAGTGAAAATTTTGGACTCAAAAGGAGGTATTCTGTTTTGATCTTTGCAACTAAGAGGGTGGGACAATCTTGGCTGAGTAGCTACTTATTTTCA
Organism: Donacobius atricapilla; assembly: GCA_013397315.1. NCBI lineage: Eukaryota > Metazoa > Chordata > Aves > Passeriformes > Mimidae > Donacobius > Donacobius atricapilla. The sequence continues at coordinate 16,407 of WBMY01010749.1, read as the reverse complement.
ACCACAAGTTGTTCCTAACACTCACCGTTAGATCAAACTGCCTAATTTCTTTTTAGAGAAAACAGACTCGACGGTCGCAAGCCCTTTATTCTCTCACAAAATCATGTGCATCGTCTTAGGAAACACAGCATGGAGAAAGCTATGAGTATAAAATGAGAAAATTTCCAGAGAAGAAACCACTTTCATAATAACATGAGTTCAGATCTCATTTATTAAAGTGGGAAAAATGGTTTTAGATCCATTAGAATATTTTCCCAGTTAGTATTTAGTTGTTACACACCCTTTTCCTCTCAAAAAAGAAAAGTAACAAACTAACCCATCTCTTAGCAATATATTTTTCAATGCTTAAAAGCCACAGTTAATAATTTCACAGCAAACAGTTTAGTCTTTGAGGACTGCATTATCATTGTGGTTTTCAGTGATCAAATGTGGTTTGCATAAAATCAGACCAAAAAGGAGGAAACTGTAGAAACAGAAACATAGGAAAACTGTAGGAAAAAAAAAACCAAACAAACAAAAAACCTAGAAAAGCAGCTGCATGCTCTGACCTTTAAAAAGTATTTTTTCTTCTGGTGTTTAGAGAAACAATATTTAAAATATCCACGTTGCAATGAATCAGGCTTCATGTTACATATAGCCCCTTTAGAATTTCAGATTTGTTTTCTCCTAAACATTCCTAGTGTAAATCAGGACTTAATTGATGCAACAAGTTCATTGAAACAACAGTGTCCTGGATTTCCAAGAAGAAGCTTCTCTGGGCATGATGAAAGTATCATAAATGGTATTTAGAGATACCTGTATATTTCAAATATATATATTAGAGATACCCCAATATTTCAAAGCCCATTATAAGCATGTAAACAGGTATTTTCAGCAGATGCTTGGCTGAAATTCTGACCTGTGAGTAGACAGATGCATCATGTATAATATCTTACTTCTATATAGGTACTAGTTGCAGTTATATTCATAGATAACCCCAGAAACGAGGGTGACTGAACAAACAGCAAATTGACTACTTCAAGTTAAGGAATCATCCAAGTTTTAAGGACAAGCTGTTTATGGGCCCATATCAACACAACGAGTTATCTGCTTTTGCAGTTAGAACTGACCGTCTGCCTTATTTTATGCTTTCAGGTCAATGCAGCTATTCCCGTTCTTCTGGACAAAGCAAGCATGACTTCTGGGGGAGAGGCACGCAGTTTCCAGTTTCCTTGGGCTCCTCATCACCTTCCAGGCCTGGCAAGGTTTCCTTGGAAGGGATCCCACTGCCTCCTTCCAAAGGGATGAGAGAGCATGGAGGGGACCTGCTGCAGGAGCACAGCTTGGTGAATCAGTCAAGGACCAGGATGATAGTAACTGGAAATGGCAGAATAGTAAGACACTTCTGTAGTTTAGTGATGAACTGATTTGTGAGTTTATTGCAATGTGATCTCTTCATTTAACTGTCATTTTTGTAGCAATTCTATCTGACCACACAATAACTATAAACTACATGAGTTTTCTCTGAGTCTGATCTGGGCTCTATTTAAAAAAACTGTAAGTAAAAAGCCAAAACCAAACCAGCTGGATTTTGAGGATCCATGTATGCAAGGGAGGAATAAAATCAAGACTTGGTGAGGGGAAACAGGCTTGAAGCAACTTCAGCAGTTATGAAACTTCTAATCTTATAAAAGCTATGGGTAAGTTAGAAGTTGGAGGAGCCAGGCAAATGTATAGAAGCTGAGCATCTGGTACTGAAGTTATAAAGATGAAAATACTGTTAGCTTGAAAAGGGAATAGTTATTTAAACTTTGCCCACTAATTCTCCTGCTTAAGCTATATTGATTTAGCTAGGTATTTAGTAACTTTCTGCTATTGTGACCTTAAAAGTTACTGGAATCTATTTTTATGGACACTGAACATTTTACTAGTAATTTGTGCTTTTTAATGGCTCCTTTCAGAAATGATATATTTCTATACTAAAAGAGATAGAACCAAACCCCAGAGATGCACTGTATGATGTATAACCTAGCAGTAAATGTTACATAAAGCCATCTTGTTTCTATGAATATACAAACCCATCTCATCTTGCTGTTCTACATTTTTCAGGTTCATCCTTCATCCATATTTAGAAATGAAACAGACGTGGTTTTCAAAGTAAGAGTATTATGGGTATTGGTCAGACATTTCCATGATTTCTTTCTGATTCTGTTCTTTTCAGGCTTTATAGCTCTTAATAATTTGTTATATCAAATACTTTATTTTTCTATATATCTTTCTTTTTCTTTGGTGTGATTTCCCTTGATTTACAATAATTTGTATAATAATTAATTTTTTTTTTAATTTAGTTTACTTAAGAGTTGCTTGTATGTACTAACCCTCTCTCTTCCTCTCCTGTTCTTGTGTGAAACTATAAAATGAAGTATCATGGGATTGTATCACTCAAAACAGAGGATGACACCTCCTCACCTGAAACCAACAAGAGGGCACAACCACAGATAAATGTCATCTCCACTAGCAAAACAGAAATCCCACAGGCTGATAAAGCAGAACTTGCAGCTGAGCTGAGATCAAGACATAAGGTATGAAACTTTTTTTTTCCATGGGCATTTTCACCATCTGTTTTCAGTCGTGCTGTTTTCCAAAATGATTTAACACCTAGAAGAGTTTCCATGGCATAAAATTCTAATATAAGACCTAATTGATCTGTTTCATTTCACTTGTTTTGTGTAATTATTTTCCTTCAAATGTTCAAATGACATTTTCTCTTTCCAGGACTTTCACTCTTTTCGAAAGGCTTGTACACCAGATTTAAAGGGTCTCATGCATTATGACAAAAGCACAGAGAAGTTATTTCAGTGTGATGGGATAACCTGGAAATTCTGGAATTCCCAAAGCAAGGTAAAAATGTTCAGACTATAGGAGACAGAAAATGGTGTCCAAACTAATGTAAAATCTTTAGAGGATTTTTGGAACTGAATCCTACTGTCACTATTAAAGCTACTAATTATAAATCTTAGGATCCACTGTCAGGCATTATTTATTTAAATCTTTGAACCAATGCTGTAGCTTTAGTTACAGACACCAAAATTCATGCTCGGTTTAATTCTGGACACTAGTGCACAGACAATCTGTGCGCAGACAGAAGTCTGTTCTACTTCTTCCTCTTTTATTTTAGGAGGTAACTATGAAGAAATGTCCCTCTGGATGGACTTATCATGAGGGCAGCTGCTACTTTCTGGTAGTGAATCACAAGGTCACCTGGAACACTGCTGCTCAGTCTTGCAGAGAACAGTAAGAGACCACCATGCATTTGCTGTGCAGTACTGTTGCCCTGAGCTGAATGCTGTTCTTGAGGTCAAATTTATTTGCATAAGACCATCTTTGGCTGTTCTGCACAGCTCCCCCAAAAACTGAACAAATCCTGGGATTCAAACACAGTGGACAATAGAAATATTAGTCTCATAATGTTTCAGGTGGTGATGCTATCTGAATCACAGCATGAATTCCCAGAGCGATCCATCTGCAGTGAGGATACTTACCTAATAGGAGAGTTAGTTCGGGAGAAGAGAAACTCAGTCAGTAGAGACTCAGAATTTCACTTCCTTGGCACTGCCTCCTCTTGATAAAGCAATGGTAAAATACTGCCAGCTCCTGTGAGCCTCACTGTATTCTTCTGAAGATGCAGCTTTGATGATTCTGTAACTACTTGAAAACTTTTACATTCATTTTAAGAGTGCATTTCTGACATTTTAAGGATATTACAACAACAACAACAACAACAACAACAACAACAATAATAATAATAATAATAATAATAATAATAATAATAATAGTTGACTCAAAGTAGGAGTTTGAAAACCTGCCGGTCTTCTTTCTGGGCACTTGCTTTGAGATTTTGGCTGTAGGAGTATTACGTTAGCACTGGAAAAAATGTTAGCCATGGTAACATGAAGCTTGTCTGAGGATAGGCATGCTCTGTACCTTGTTCTGAATTGTGAGCACCAGGCAGAAAACCAACCTGAAAAATAGGAAGGGCTAAAGCAGACCTCTCCATTACTCCAGACCACTCCATTCCTCCAAAGGAAAATTGAAAAAGGGAACAGTCAGAAATGATAGAACAAGAATAAGTTCCATAAGTAGTGGAAAGACATACTGAATTGTGAATCATGGCCAAGCATGCATAACAAGCACTGACTCATTCCACTCAGTTATGCCACATTATGTTGTCTTGGTAACATGCAAAAGAAAAGTCTTGATACTACTCCCTCACAACTGATGGAAGATATTCTTTACTAAAATGTAAATGTTATGTGCTCTTGTGAGCTCACCCCACATATTACATTATTGCTTGGTTTACTTACAGTTTCAGCTCCTGAATCTGCTTTTATTATGTTAGCAAACAATTTAGCTGTAAATTGTGAATATTTTTATATTTTTTTTCCTGAAGGCTTCAACAGTGAATTGATTTCTTGGAACCACATGTCAGTCTACCAGGATGTGTTTCCTATCTTCTAAAAGAGTGTGATCTTTGTGACCCATATTTTTTGTCCGTGGTAGCTTCTTGATGAAGGCTATAGGGTGCAATGCAGATATTAAACTGGATAAAAGTAAATAAATGTAAGCAACAGTAACTAAATGACCGTGTTAAAAAAAAAATACACAGAAAATCAAGGCATATCACTGAATCCACAAGGAAATGAATCCTAGGGTAGTGCTAATTCAATTAATGTCATACTAGCATAGACTAAGGAAGATTCATCCCAGTAAATGGAGTACTCCTTGCCTCCATCTGGAACTGATTTTAGAAAGTATAGCTCCAGAAACACACTAAAATGTGGTACAAGAACATAACTTATTAAATTTTATTTTGGGCTTTTCCCCAGATCCTCTAGCAATCATCACCACCACTAATTGCAGTGTTATTAATAAGGATTCTATTGACATTTAAAATGTTTCCAGCAGGGAAATAAAATTATCATGGAGGTCAGTCCTCAATTTTCAATAGATCAAACAAACTAGATATTAAATGAAAATATTAGAATGGACTTTCAGTAAATCAGCCAACTTCCATGAAAAAAGAATAATTTCTTATTGCTACAAAAATGGCATAATTTTAAGCTCCTATTCATTTGTCTTGCTAAAATTTTTCTGTTATACAGAACAGGGAAAAGGGCCCAAGCATTGTAAAAGTTGATTCACTAACAATCTACAAGTGACCAGCCTCCTACCCTTTTTGAGACAACCTTGCAATCCTGAGATGATAGACTTGGGAACAGGCTGTACAAAAAGTATGCAGAAGTAGCCAGGATGAAAGGTGTCTGAAGAAGGGCCACAAGGATGATCCAAGGACAGCAAGCCTGCCATGTGAAGAAAGAAGGCATAGGGGAGCCCGTATCATAATATTTAAGTATATAGAGGGTAACTAAGAAGAAGATGGAGACTCCCTATTTACAAGGAGTCATGTAGAAAAGATGAACATCTATGGTAACAAGTTACTCCTGGGAATATTCCAATTACACACAAGGGAATTTTATTTTTTTTTTCCACGGAGAGATCAGCCATTAGAAAACTCTCCCCAAGGATGTGGTAGGTTCCCCAGCATCAGATGCTTTTAAGGTTTAGCTAGACACAATGCTGGCCCATCTTGTCTGGACTGTCCTTTTGCCAAGAAAGGGTGGAACCAGATGATCATTGAAGTTCCTTCCAACCTGATAGTCTATGAATCTATTCCATCAAAGTAATGCTATCAATTCATTGTGTAAGCAGTTGCTGCCCATACATAACTGCATATGCATGGACAGGCCTATTTGAATTTCTGTTAACGTACATTGTATCTGTCTGTTACAGGTGGTGTGCAACCCTTTTCTTTAGCTTCCATGTGCAGAGGTAGAAGCAACCAAAAACATGTGCTTGTCTTGACAGAAGTTTCTATACCTCAGTGTTAAACTGGGGATGGGGGAGGACAGGGAAATCTTAGTTAATTGCTGTAAAAATCTTGCACTATTTCTAACCATTCTCCGATTTATTGGAGAGAAAGGTGGTTTAAGAACTCATTTCTCTAGCTTTGTGTTTATGCATGAAGAGGCTCTTGGCAACATGAAGAGAAGCATCTGGGGGATATTACGGCTGAGTGATCCCACAGCAGCCTGATTTAGAAGCATTTTTTGATGATTTATGCCACAGCTCTTGTTTATCCGATAGGAACATGTCCTCCCCAAGGGTCAGTACAGCAGGGCTCACTTATATGTGAGATGGTTTCACCGCTGCCACTGAAGGTATGGAAGAGCTGGATAGATAGAACCTACAGTTGCGTCTTTTGCCTTGTTAGTGATATTATACCTTTTCTGAAGTTGGACATTTAATTAAAGCTCAAATATGATTCGATTTCAGGTCCTTTACTGTTAGCAGTGTAAGGCAGGACTTGTTATTTTGTTTGATGATACTATATTAGCTATATGTGGCCTCAGTCTTTGGGAATCACAGGCAGAATCACATCTAAAGTAATAGATAAGATCCTTCACGATGGCTCAGTGTTCCCTAGTGAAAAGCAGTACAAGCAGCCCTCTTCTCCTAGTACTAGTTCTCTAAGTGACTAGTTTAACTCACTGTGTGTGACTCCAGCAGAGGGATCCAGGTGCCTAGAGTAATTTTAAAGGCCTTGTGTATGCTGCCTGACTTTCAGCTGCCAGTCTGGAAGTGCAGGGCTCCTGCAAGCTCTGTATCATGTCTGCCACTCTCATCTGAAGGTTCTGAATGACATGAGGCGTTGTAAGCAATGCTAGACACCTATTTCAAGGCATCAGGATAACTCCCTAGGTGACCAAACAAAAGGCTGAGATAAGCACAGCCTTTCAGTCCCCCCCCCCCATCCCCTTCAATATCACGGATTTACTACCACAGTTCAAATAAATGTTGTGTCCCGTGGAGACCTTCATACTTAGTCCAGTGTGCTTTTGTGGAAGTTAAATTTACTAAAATGGTAGAAGACTCTTAAATGTATCAGACAATTTAATAGAAAATCAGTAAAGTCTTTGTGCTAAGTATTTTCCATATAATACTTCAAGGTCAATAGCTACCCAAAACATTCCCTTTTTTTGTGCAACTGCTCTAAGATAAAGGATGCTCTTGACTCAATAACAAAAAATTATAAAGCATGAAGGAACAATTTTAAAGGGATGGTTTAGCACAGAAAAAAGTGATGTGTCTGGGTTTGTTGTGGTCTCTTTTCGTTGGTGTTTGTTTATTTGTTTTTGATTTGTTGGGGTTCTTTCCCTACCAAGGCATTATAACCCCTTATCTTGACTAATTTACATTAGGAAGTGTTGGATGCACACAACTCCATAAATAACATTATCTTGCAATTTCGGGTGTCTGATGATATGTCTTGAGGTTCAGTGAATAACATTATGGAAGTGCTCTGCTCTTTCAGATTGTTCTCACTTCCCTACAGTACATAACCCCCCTAACAAGGCAGAACAATTAGAACAGTTGTTTTCTCTTCAATAATGTGTTTCTGAAGCTAAATGTAGAAAGCATTCCTATAGAGAAAAGATTAGATTACAATATAATTACTGCAGTGCTTTCCTTTCACTTTGGTGCATGAAGTCTCTCCCTGGTACATGGATTGAAGGCTGAAACTTACTGCTCAGACCACACCTGTATGTCATAAATGATAGAGCAGTTACTGACACACATTGATGCTTTTTGGTTTCACGTTTTCTAGGACAATCAGAAGTAAGATATGCTCACCTAAAGTAAAATACTTAGTTCCTGGCTTTTGAGTATCCTTAAACAGAAGCCAGATAAAATGCTCTCATTTTGTTCTTGCTCACCTAGTAGTGACACCACAGAAACTGCTGTGCAAATCTCTTCTCAGGTCCATTTGGTCAGTGCAAATACAGCCACTGTGAGGCAGAATGGAACCTTTCTGCTGATGTAGTTAGCCTGGGAGGGCACCCTGAATAAATTGTCTGTCTTCCTGGACTCTATAGAAGAAGATGGAGTACAAAACTTCCCAACAGTTTTTATCACCATAACAGCTTTGCTCCTAGCTCACCAGAGGTTCTGTGCCTGGCAGATTGGCCCAGAAGGGTGGAAGCCTGTCACCCTTGGGACAGACAGGCACATCTCACTGAGATGAGAGGCACAGCTGAATCCCTGCTGACCCCTTCACTGGGTGCAGTTTTGGGGGCCTCTACCACAATGAGTGCACAATCCTGACCCCTACCAGACAGTTCTGAGGCTGTTCTGCCACACCTCTAGGTGAGGAGAGTATACACAGGTGTCAGTGTGATCCTTTACATGCTGTTCTCTGGTGGCCTCGGAGCTCAGAGAGCCCCTGTTGGGCCCAAAGTTTCTGTGCAGTGTTTGCGCCAGGGCAGCTGTGATTACACAGGTGAGGGCTAACACCCAGCTGTCCTGCTGGCCTTGGCAGATCCACCATGCAGTGTGGAGCAGAGGGCAGCTTCATCCCCTGCTGCCTTGGTTGGCCTGCCGGGATAATGGAAGAGGACTTTGCAGCAGGAGCATCTCCTCTCAGAAACACAACGAATTTATTTCATATCCTGACCCTGTGGGCCAAGATTAAGGAATGGTCCAGATTTCGTGCAGTAGGGACTGTTCAGAATATTGTGGACTACTACTTTGAACTTCTCCTCATGTAAATTTTTCCTGCTTCCCTATCTTGTGTGACATCAAATGGAATCCCTGGGATCTGTACTCTCAGAAGACATACAGGGCAATAATAGGAATGGAGCTCCAGGCACAGATCTCTAACTAGGCAGCAGGCTTAATGATGGGCTTTCACTCTAGTATCTGTTCATGGTCTCCATAATGAGCTCAAGTCTGCCATGTCATTCTTCATGCCTGGTTGCTGCCTCAGCTCTTAAAGAAGACAGTCATCACTTCATCTGGAGCAATAGTGATCTTCTGTCTGCTATCTGGCAAAAGTAATGAAATTAGCAAAATCCTTACAATACCATCTACTTATTCTGATGTTAGAAAAGTTTTTTGCTCTCTTAAAATGTTTTTATGAGCAGTATTGTTTGCTCTGGCCCTATCAACTGTCACCTAGGATATTCTGAGAGGCTGAAGGGGATGACATCACTTTTAGCCTGAGAAGCTGTCAGAAATATGGGACAAAAGAAATGTCAGCATGAGAGGTTCAGCATCAGAGGGATGGCAATACCAGGTGTGACATGTAAAAAGGTGATACGATATCAACACAGACAGAAAGATGGATAAATAAGAAAGTGGAGCCACTGATGGCTGACAGCTCCCAGCAAATGTGAAGAATGACATTTGTCTCTTAAAGATTCAGCCTGATCTCTAAATGGCTTAGGAGTAGCCTGCTGGTGCTTGTAAGTTTGGTACTGGTTGGAAGACTTGTCAGTGGCAAGGCCACTCCGTGGCTAGGGTTTGCAAACCCTCCTTTGAAACAGAGCTTATGCATTGACCTAATTCAGAAATGGTCTGCTTAATACAATCCACAACTTCCCTCCAGTCTGAACTAAATGTGTAGTCACTGTCTGCTGACAACGCTCTGAGGAATGTGCTGCTTTTCAGAGCCTTTTCAGATACCAAATTTCTTGTAATGAACATCTAGGGGAGCCCATGGGATTCCTGCATTTACTGCGTGCAGGTTCACAGGAGGATGGAGAACCAGAACAACTCAGCTGAAGCCCAAAATTGAAAGGATGAAAACGCAAAAAAAAAAGAAAAGGTTGAAATAGCGGTGAGGAAGGAAATTTGAGGGGGGAGGGATAGGAATGTTATAGCCTGAATGTTGATTTTAGAGGATGTGTGTGTAACTGTGACAGGGGAGATTTAGATTAGATATTATGAGAAGGTTCTTCACTCAGAGGGTGGTCGGGCGCTGGAACAACTTCCCCTGGGAACTGGCCACAGCACCAACCTAACAGAGTTCAAGAAGTGTTTGGACAGTGCTCTCAGCCTCATTTTGTGATTCCTGGGGCTGCCCTGTGTAGGGCCAATAGCTAGATTTTGATGATCTTTGTGGGGCTGTACCTTCTCAGGACATTCTATGATTTGTGCTTCAACGATTACTTCTCAGAACCGCATTACCACTTAAACGTATTATTCAAAGCTTCAGTATTGTCAAAACATGATTTTAAAAAGATTTCTCCTGCTCTACTATCAAATAGGTGAAGTTGTGTCTTTTGGTGGCTCGGATTTCAGTGCAGGAAGTTTATTATTTTATGGAAAATAAGGTATCAAAAATTGTACTAATAATTTTTGATACCTTAACTCAAAACGATAGGTTGTGATTATAAAGCACATATTTCCTATATACATTTCATTCAGTTGCTCAGCTGATCTAATTTTTCTGTTAGAAAAATCAGACTAAGACTTTGGTTCCTCCCCAGGCAATCCACGATTTTAAGTTTTCATCTTCATGTGATTAATTATTCCTTCATGCCAGTAGGTTGTGATTTTCCTGAGACTTGTTATTTATATGCTTTATACTAGAATCAACACCCATTGTTGATAAGTTAATGGGAGCTGTCTGTCACTCTGTGGAATGCTAATTACTCTGTCCTCTCTCACTGAGCCTAGATACCTGGGGAGTCTAACAAGTGTGGCTAATGAACAACACATGCAGTGGCTGTGGGACTTCAGTGGGAGAATGCCCTTTTGGATAGGCAAGTATATTGGCTGCAAGTCCCCTCTGCAGATTGCGGTTCCTGTACATGTTGAAAAACAGAAACTGCTGCAGCAGTTAAAGCCCAGTTTTCAAGCACTGTATTGTCCTCAAATTTCTGCTGCTTTTCAGTGCAAGGCATAAACCAAAAGCCATAATTTTTGCTTTTATGTCTTTATCAAAAAGATTAATTTATTGTGATGTCTATTGCTGGATTGTTTTGTCTTGAAACCTTTCCTATTTTGACACAAGCTGATGAAAATAGTTCTGGTGCAGCTCCTACAATTTTGTTTATCTCATCTTTCTTTTGACTGTTACTTTATTTATCCCTGTTACAGCTTTTTCTTTTTTCTGTTTTAACCTAAATAATTATTTGTGTTAGTCCTAATGTAATGGTGTTGTCTTGTATTAGAAATCTTATGAATTAATTCGATGATGTGCTAAAGAATATTTCATCCTATCTTTTGAGAATTAGCTACTTCTTATTAGGCATTTTACATTTAATGAGAAATGGGAAGAATTTGGATGGGTCTTAGTACCCCCTTTCTGTGAATGACTGCCTTAGCTCATATACTAGTGCTACTGCTTTTTTTCTAACCCTTCTTGTTTCTGCTATACTGTCCTCAGTTTGGTTCTTTTTCTCTAATTCTGAACTGCAATTATTAGCTCTTAGTAATTTTTTGAGATGGACCTACTAGTTATACTAAATTAACTTCAAAAATACAGTTAGTTTTGGATCATGTTTAGTGGTATCATAATTCTGTTAACTTGAAAGAAATAAACGTGTTTGACAAAGATAAAGACTACAAATTGTTGTGTCAATTTTCTTATTTTGGTCTCTCCTAATAAGATAGGTCATGTATGAAATTATGCCACACATATTGGTCTTAGTATCTCAGAAACTAGGAGAAAAGATATGTTTTATATTGTACTAATTAACACAAGCTAATTTTACAACTGTTAATTTAAACAGTGTAAATCATGTCCAAAAAGATCTGCAGAATTTTATATTCAGAAGAAATCTTCTGAATCCTTGCTGCCCAGACTCCTTGCTATTTCAAGTGTCAAAAGAGAAACCTGTGAGGTGATAGACATGTAGTAGATGAAAGGCAAAAAACCCCCCATTTTAGATATGCATTATTGCAGAAAAATGTATTTTCCTTTATTCATATGTCACTAACTGTGATTCAAGTGGATGAATTAAATCCTAAATTGTGTTTTGCTCGTGTTCTACCAGATGATTTCTTTTTCTCTCAGCATGCAATTGTATGCATTTTTTTTAATGAAGAACAACTTATAGAACAACATGACTCTCTTGGCATCTGGCTCCAGTGACAATAAACATCACTGATTTCACACAGGTTTGAATGACCAAGTTAATCCTGGACACTGGGAGTGGAATGGAGGGGAACCTGTAACCTACGTAAACTGGAGAAGAGGCTCCTACCACTTTTCAGTGAGAGGAAGAAATTGTGTATTTGTGCAGAAGCGAGGAAAATGGCAAGCAACTGACTGCAAGAAGGTAAAACCAAACAGCTATATATGTTCAAGAAAGTTGTAATGGGTGGAGGATGCCTCTGAAAGCATATGGACATTCATGCTATTTCAGTATGTTAGCTGTATTGGAAAACGGTTCTAATAATCAGCAAGGTTTATTTTACATGCTGCCAGAGGTGCAGATGCACTGGCCTCTAACCAAGGTATAGAGATCAGCTGCAAAAATTAAGTCCAGGTTAAGGTTTTGAAATCTCCCCAAAGACTTTGATCTGTCACTTACTCATCTATTTTTATACCAAAGCGCTGGGTTTCAGGGCTTTCATCACATTTCTGTGTAAAAGTTCTTTCTCTTTTAAAGAAAATACCATGTCAGTTGATTTGCTTTGCTTTTAAAGGAGGGGTTGTGAATTGCAGTTTTACTCTGCAGTCACAAAGAAGAGGAATACTGCTAGGGTTGGAAATGAGAGTAGACAGTTGTATAAAAACAGGTCTTCTTGGGTGATGATGGGAGTGATGCCATGTAAGTACTGGAGTTTCTTTGGCGGATTCCCTAGTACATCTTAGAAAAGGACCAATGGCTGGACATTGCCTGGCGACAGAGTATGAACAGGAGCTAAGCCCTCTATTTCTTCCACTTCCCAAGGCCAGCTTCAGAACCTAATGGATGTGCCCACACAGAGTTGCATCTGTTTCACCTTCCTAAGCAAAATTTTTCTTCTTCTTTTCTGGAACTGCAGGATGGTGCTGTAATCTTTAGTGTAATTAAATAATGGGACATCTCTAAATCAAATGTTATAGCAAAGGATTTATTTAAAAAAATATGTGAAGTTAATCCTAGGATATTATCTGGGGATATTCACTGATACATGAACATCAATAGGATTTACATGTGTGCATAAACCAATGTAATGGTGAGATGTATTTTGTAGAAAAGCAGCTATGGCTTTTGAAAAGTATTAATCTAAGTCCTTATTAGGGATTTGAGGCTTTTAAAAATAATATTTAAAAATCCAGATTTATTTCTAAGGAAGGCTTAAAACCCAGCAATTAGTAGGAAAAAAACAGCTGACCAGAACTTATTATTTTAGATAAATATAGTTGCACTATAACATCAGTTTAGATTTATATTTGACCTGTCAAAAGCTTGCTTTTGGGCATTTTTACTGCCAGCCTTAAAATTACAAAAAAACTCCCAACTAAACCAAGAAACCCAAAAAACCGAACAAAACCCAAACCAACCAAACAAAAAAAGCCACCACCAAAACTAAACGTGAAATGAGGATCCAAGCACGGGCTTCCTAAATAAATAAATAAATAAATAAATATAGCTCCTCTCAACAGGAGCCAGTGTGACAGTTGGTTTGGAAGTGAGTAGCCTGAATTTGCCCCGTACCAATGAACTCTCATCCGTCCCATCTGCCTGCCTGCTGCCAGCAGTTGATCCCCCCCGTGCTTATCTATTCAGCCAGCCTCTCGATCAATTTTGCAACAGAGCTGCAAAACCTCTTTCTTGGGTTCCTCATAGCAATTTTTCAGTCTTGCAAGGAAGAGACAGAATAACCTCTCCTCCCTGAGCTGAAGGACATTGCTTCAGGGGTTATATATTCCTCCTCTTTGCCTCTGTCATGCATGAGTTACTTATCCTTCCTCCTTGCCTGTGGCAAGTTAAATCAAAATGTGAGCAGCTGAACAGTCTTTGTATATATGAGAGAACCTTCCTGGAAGGACTGTTGCCAGTAAACGTGAGTGCATTGCAGAACTGGAGAAAAAAAATACTTGGGGATAGAACCTCCTCACCTTTTTTCTTGTTATCAACAAATCGAGACAAAAATATTTCCAGGATTTCTGTTGGTGTTTTTTTGTTTTGTTTTGTTTTTGGTTTGGTTTGGTTTGGTTTTTTGTTTGTTTGGTTTTTTGTTTTTTTGTAATATTTATGACAAGTTTCTAGACACTTTTGCAAGACAGAAACTCTTTGGTTTAAGGAGCTTTCTAGGTCAACATAGATATGCTACTTTTCTCCAAACCAAGTAATCCTGACTATCTGGTTTTAGACCTGATTTTATTTCTGGAAGTTTTCATTACAGAAAAAGATAAGCACTCTCAATAGCTCTTAGTGGTGTGTTCTGGAATTCCACGGAAAATTAACTGAGACATTAACATTAGCTTTTATTTCTTTAGGGCCTTTTTTTTAATAAAAGCTGTAAAATTTATTGGTGTTAATTTGATAAAACCTATTGAGATTATTCAAATACCACTCCCAATTATTTAATAAATATCACAGAGTGGGGATTTTGCAAAGGTGCTTTATACTTGATCAGTAACTAATAAATGACTCATACCATCTGACACAACACTGACCTCAGATTGGCTTTTGTGAGAGTAAGGAAAATTTTCCCTTTTCCGTACTTCATTTGAACTACTTTAAAGTGACTGCAGAGTATGAAGATTTCACTACACAACAGATTCTTAGTTGTGCAAACTGCATGAGTTTACTGGATTAATTATATCTAACACAATACATTAATGAAACTAAAATTCTTATATTGCAGAGCAAGTATATTTCTGCCCTGAAAGGCTGCTGAATTTTTTTCCAATGCAATATAACTGTTCCAAACATTTAATTAATAAATTTTATTTTTCCTGTCCTTAAATAAGTATTTTTCCACATATCTTTATGTCTTTTATTTTTATTTTTAGAATACTGGTGTTCAAAGAACAAAACATACTCAAATCAAGGAAAGCGCAAATAATTTTTTTTTCTTAGGAAATTTTTGCTTCTAAGAAGTTTAGTAATGGAAGGACCTACAGTCCTCAGAAGCTTTGGGGATTTTTTAATCTTCAGCATTTTTGAATTAGAATCTGAGTAAACTCTGGGGAAAATCAGTATTTAGAGGATCAGCACCACCAGGAGTATTTCAAAGGCTGAAAGTAAGAAAAAAGGAGCATGTAAATTCTAGTGTTCACACATGGATGCCACACTTCCTGGATAAACAAAGGATTTATTTCACCAGAACTATCCATATATCCATACCCAAGAGCAACAGAACCAAGATGCTCAGTGAAAAGAACCTAGAATTTGCCTTAGATTTCTATACAGGGATGGGCTGTGTGAGCACTGTATGTGTTTGTCACTTTTAACCACTTTTAATCCCTGTCAAATATCTTTTAAATATGTCAATATTTCAAACAAATTTGACAGAGAGTTAGTTAACTCAAGGCTGATGATTATGAAAAAATAGATAGGCAACAGGTCACAGGAACACTTCTTTTAAACCAAAATATTCTAAAACCCTTGAGTTTTTAGTAACTTTATATATATCAAGTATTTAGTCTGAAAAATATCAGATTTTTTTTCCAGATCTTCTTTCTACACATAGATACTTTATTGAATATCTTCAAGCCTTATTCACTCAAATTATAAAAATAACTTTGAGAGGATTATGTGTAAGATTCAATGAATATTGGTGATTCTGTATTATTTACATCACAAGATTGGTGCTACTGTAATTCTTCTATTCAGAACACTATATATATTGTCATGTTTAACTCTGTAATGTGTATTAATAAAAACCTCTAAAATATACTTTGGTGGATATGAATTTCTTAATTTCAAAATCTCACAAAAGTTTGTTTTCCAGTGACAGTAACTTCAGTGTTTAGCATAGTATAAATGCACTTACAGTTAAGCACAATATACCTGCTGTTAATTCTGTACAGCTTCTGAATTAAGTTTTTTCTTCTGTTTGGGCCTGCTCTTGAGTGAATACCATAAGGACATTTGTACCATGACTTAATCACATATAAAAGAGAAAATGCTGTTTATTTTGAGAAATAAATCTAAGAATATGTATAGGTCTGCAAGCAGATATACAAAAAGAAGAATGAATTCAAGCAAAACTGTCAGTCTATAAAATTGAATTTTAATATGATTCTTGATTTAAAGAAGAATGTGAAAAAAGTCATTGTCCCTCAGAAACCTCAGTTATCTTCAGAAGAAGTTTTCCTCTCTTGTTACCCTTTAAGAAGCTATGCTGACTGTAATGTGGATAACTCCTACTCCATGTTACTTAAATACTGTTCTCAGTATCAGGACACTTAAGTAACATGAACAAAATGGGCTCTTGTTTTCAAGGCTTTTTTAATGGCATTGAGGTAATACATTGTTTTCAGTCAGAAGTAGTCCTAATCAACAGGACCTAATTAGGGCAATCCCATGCTTTAGACGTATAGAAGACAAGGGAGAAGGGGGATCTCATCAATACATAGAA